>PITA01001223.1:0-88695 GCA_004023965.1 Spilogale gracilis | reverse complement strand
TCTCTTTCTCGCCATCTGGCGCTCTGGTTGCAGTTTCAAAGCTCTGCCCTAACCCCTGGCTGAGGTATTCCAGAGGTGCGCTCTGGGCGTGCTGCCCTTGTCTTCAGCACAAAGGGGCTCTTTTTGCTCAGTGAATGCCTGAGTTTTATTAAAAGGGGTCGTAGGGCTTTCGGCTCTTGTTGCTAACTTGATGTTCCCAGAAAAAAACCTGATGTGGGGAGCAGCGAATTGGCTCAAACTAGGTGAGCCGTTGCGCAGGTTGTCTGGGTCATAGAGCGGGCTGCTTACACCTTTTACCCTGGCATAACTTATTTTCTGTCGGACTTGAGCCTTGCCTACAAGTTTGAGTCCGGGGTTATTTGTTGGGCCTTTAATATAGGCATAAGTGTTGTTTTCTAAACACCAAAATGTAGTAGACAAGAATTCAGATGAGTCACTTGTCTCAAACATTAAGGTGAAATTTTATAGAGCCATGAAAGCAATTTAATAATAATCTAGGCCCAATATAAAGTCCTTGATAGTAATAATTTAATGGAGGAGAGGAGAGTAGGTTTCAGTTAGAGTAAAAACTAGGTACAGTAAGTTTATTTTCGTGGTTTACAGCCATTTAAAAGGTGGTAATTTGGTTGCCATAGTTTTCAACTTAGGTGAATTTAGGGGGATTTTTTTTTCCCTCCTTTCTTGAAAGTTCATTCAACTTATGTATCTGCTGTCATTCAGTACTCTGGAACTAATACTCGGCATTGTACTTCTCTAACGGTTGTGTGAACTCAATACCCATCGAAGCAAGGAATTTGGGGGCTGGAAGGGATTTAGCGATAATCTACGCTGAGCCCCGCCTTTTTAAAGCGAGGCTTCTGTGGAGTGACTAACTCACATTTTAGGACATATTGTATCAGACTCCAGTGTAGTAATGCTAGTATCCAGTATTTTTTTTTTCGTGAGTTTCAAATTTTGTCTTCTAGTGCCTATTTACTACTAATATGCAGCTGTGTATACTGTTGGTAAAAGTCCTTTTCCACTCTTAGTCACTGAAATAATTCCAAAAAGTCCTATGAGCCACTATGTTTGGAGAAGAAAGCATGAAATCAGGAGCAGTCTTGTATCGTATTTTTTAAAAATTATATAGTGTAAAGATGATCTTAGATTGTAGGTATATGAAAATGTCACAGTGGACACACAGTTTTATTCCATTCATATCATTCCAACAAGGGTAATCGATTTCTGATTTTAACTGCTAGGAGTCCCCCCCCCCCCGTCCCCCTTAAATTTTGCTTGTAATGAGAGGGTCGGTAGACGACTGGAGAAAGGGAGAGATGAGTGCAAACTAGAGTAATGAGATTATCATTTTGACTGCTGTGTGTGGCCTTTTCTGGCAACCGGTGAGTGGGCAAAGTGAGGTTGGGCATCTTGCCATTAATTTCAGCACATAGTTACTTCTCAGGCCTTGTGCTGGGGCCATCAGTTAAAGTGGGAGAATAAATCATATGGGATACACGTACTACAGGTGACGCTGACGGCTATTTTTAGACACTGGTGGCGTGATGAACTTTCTCCTCGGGTAGCTTAGGGTTACCGTAACAAATCATTCACGGCTCATTAAATTGTGCATTCTGCTTGTTAGCCTGGACTCCGAGGCCCTCAGCTGTGGCTTGTTCTGGCGTTAAAGACGTTTCCGCCGATCTTGTCGCTCCCAAGCTGTCACTCCAAAGGCAGCTAATGGGGGTGGATGGATTTGCATCTCGATTCGCTGCGGTCGGCCTTGCGCCGCCGGTACGCTCCAGGTGGGGCACGGCCCACCTCCCAGTCTGTAGGGAGGTGCCCGAGTGTGGCACGTACCTCGCGTGGACGCGCCGCGGCGCGACGGAGGTCCGCCGGTCACGCGCCGCCGCGGACTGACCGACGCATTTGGGAACCCGTCCCTCGGGGCTCCTCCCTTCCCCCTCCCTGCAAGATGGCGGCGGCGGCCGCCCACGTGACTAGCACGCCGGCCCCGCCCCGGGGGGGGGGCTGAGGCGGGGCCGCGCCTCCCCGGGGCTCCCTTCGGCCTCCGCGGGCTAGGCCCCGACACCCGGTAGAGCGCAGAACCACGTGGGTGGTGTACTCTAAAAATGGCCGGGGGCGATTCGTGGGGCCGCCTTTTATTGCCCCGGAAGTAACCTTTTAGACACGTGTGTGTAACTTTCGGTTAGGAATCATTCAATTTTTCACTGCTTTCATCCGTACTAGACGCATAAAGTGGAACTAATTTCTTTTTCCATTACAGTAAAAGTATACCAGCCCTGAATAGTTATTCTGGCTCTTTCAAGACTCGTATTCAGTACCTAGACTGCAGCAGCTTTTCTTTTAAAGTTTTCTGTAAAAATCTAGGAACGTTTACAGACAAAACATGTGTTTTAACACGAGCTTTATGTTAATTATATGCTTTCAAGTTGGCCACTCCCAGCAGCTTTTTAGTGACCTACCATGGTTAGGATGCTAACAGTTGAGGGGATGAGTCCACAAACTTTACACTAGAATATACAAATTAGGTCATTTTAGGAAAATGAAGGATGATTCAAGTAGGTTTTTTACATTTAAAAGTAATATTTCTCAAGCTTTTTGATGTGATTTGGAAAATGTTAGGTGATTTAGAGTAAATGTTACATTGGATTACAACTTAAATATTGTGTTTAGGAGACTTGTGCATAAAGTTCATCGTCAACTCCTGTGGACAGCCTGTCATTATATAAAATTCAACATACAATGTGCATTAACAGTGGCCTGGGAAATTTGTGTGATTGATGTAGTTTGCTGTGTTAATAAAGTTACAGACTGCCTATATAGGGTAGCTGAAAAATTTGGTTTTAAAAAGGCGTCCCTTATTAGGAACCCAAACTGTAAATTGTCTGTTAGTAATAGTGGCAAAAGACTATATTTTAAAAGATACTAGTTTTGTTTCTGTTCCATTGAAAAGAGAAAGACCATTAAGCTTCCCATCTTTGCATGCTTAAAGACTTTCTTAACTGTTCATGAAAATGGATATTCTAATTTTGGGAACTTAACCCCCCAGTTAGCAACACAAAGGCCGGAAAAAAAAAGGATAAAATGCATAGACTCTCATAGTAGTGGTTAGTCGTTAATATTGTTTATGTGGCGGTGTTTCTCTGGAGATTGTGTTTTCAGTATCAAAACATAGTTGCTTGGCAGATAACTTGAATAAAACAGAAACTAAAAACTTAAGGTAGTATTTAGTGTGGTAGATAGTATTTAGTATTATTTGAATTCAGAAGACACATACCTGAACTCAAAAGATATTAAGTGATCATGGGTCTTACAAAAATCAATGAAGATAACTCAAAAAATTGTTACTTTGTCATAGCATAGGTTAATTAATACGGTACTTGACAGAGTATCTCAACTCATTTTGATAGTACAGATACTATACTGGTAATGTTGGGGCCTGGAAAAAAAAATCGTTAACATAATGTTCATACTCTAAGATAACTCGAATGTGCATGTGGCAACACTAATCCCAGTGGGAGTACTGGCTGAGAATGAGAGGGGAGAGGTCAGTGGTCAGGATTCCTGTTATTAGGCACTAAAAAGATGCTTTCTAAAAGTGATTTTTAAGATGAATGACTCTAAACTCCCAGACAGTAAATACCTTTATTTAATTGTTGGCCACCGCTGGGAGATTTTAAACAGTATCACTGAGGTCCTGGGCGCTGAGAAGTCTTTCTTCCCTCCTACGGTGGGGATAATAACAGTGCTTATGTGAGATTGTTAGGATCAAATGAATGAGTACTTGTAGAATAATGTCTGGCACGTGACCTTTGCCAAATGTTAGCAATTATAAGTAAAAGTTAAGTCTTATGTGGAAGGTGGTAGGAGAGGAATGGGAATAGCATCTCACAAATTAGCAGTGGGGGGCAGAGCCAGCCAACTGTATCTTTTATGGGAAGTTTTAGGTTGGTTTAGCTGCAGCAAAGTCTAAGAGCAGTTCAGTTAATAAAGGCCGTTTGCAAGAGGCTTTTAGAATATCAGAGTTAGTGATTATTTTAGTAGCAAATGGGAGCTACTGGTATCGTTCTCCAGCTACTTCTGTTTTTTGTGTAATGAATTTCTCTGGTTAGAACTCAGGGAAAGTCCTACTTAGGCCCACAATAGGAGGAGAGGGTGGCGGAGATGGAGAGGAAGAAATGACTTTTCCTTATGTTAACTAGTGTGGTACATACATATATGCACACACCTTTTAATTGTACTACCTTTTACGGTTTTTTTGTGGGGGGGGAGGTATGCTACAGAGGTGACCAGAGGCCTTGAAGAGTGTCTGCCTGCTTCTCTGCGAAATGGGGATATAACTTTCTTTTGAGACTGTGGTGATTGAATTAATGAGATAAGATGTAAAATAATTCACATACTGTCTTGAGTATGAATTCTTTGTTGAGAATGATGCTCAATGCATTTCTCTTTTTCACGAAGATGTAGCCATCCACATTGTTCATCAGTTATATTCAGGAATGGGCTTTTTGTTGTTGTTGTTGTTCGTCCCACTTAATAAGTCCACATGACGTAGTATACTCTGTATTGTTCTCTATTACCATACCTCTAAATTGATTGGTGTTCAGGAAGGAAGGGTAATTGGAAAGGTAGTGTTTGAGACATTTATTTGGAACAATTATTTTTAATTTTTTTTTATTTATTTGAGAGAGAGTACGGGTGCAGGTAGGGGGGAAGAGGAAGGGAATCTCAAGCATATTCTGTGCTGAGCATGAGGCCAAGTCCATGCTTGATCCCATGACCCTGAGATCATGACCTGAGCTGAGATCATGACCTGAACCCAAATCAGGAATTGGACACTTAGTTGACTGAGCCAGCCAGGCACCCCTGGGGCATTTATTTTTAATATTTACATGGTAAAGATCTGGTATGCCACAGATAAAATAAACCCAAAGGAAGCATTTTTCTGGGTCGCAAACATTAAAATACATATTCTTTTCATAGAGCGTTTGGGGATAGGAATACATATTTTGATTTTGGATTATCATTATCATTAACAACCGTAATCCACTTAAATCTTTATCCAGTTTTCATATTTAGTTAGGAACTATCCTATAATTTAAAGCCGTTTGCAGTTTTGTTAGTTTACATAATTTTTTGTTACTTCAGAGCACAGCCTGTGACCCATGCACAATAAAGGAACATTTTTTGCTTTTTTAAATAGAAGCTACTAAATAGGCTAATTTTTTTTTTTAAATTTTATTTATTTGACAGAGAGAAACACAGCCAGAGAGGGAACACAAGCAGGGGGAGTGAGAGAGGGAGAAGCAGGCTTCCTGCCGAGCAGGAAGCCTGATGTGGGACTCCATCTCAGGTCTCCGGGATCATGATCTGAGCCGAAGGCAGTCGCTTAACCAAATGAGCCACCCAGGTGCCCCCCCAAATTGGCTAATTTTTAAGCTTATTATTTTTGTCTTTCCTTGAGAAATATTAAGTGAAATTTTTTGTTTTGTTTTTTAAAGAGAGAAGCAAAAAAGACATGCACTACCCTTGAAGCCAACTGAGCTTCACTTTAATCGACTCTTTTTCATCATGGAGGACTGTGGGATACTCCTCTTCCTCACAGAGAGTGCTCTGTCACAGAGCCTCCTTCGTGCAGCCTGTGTAAACAGTCCCTCTAGCAGGGAAGTGCCTCTTCGCGTGTTGCCGTTCCACATGGCAGGGCCCCTGGCCCTTGGCAGGCCATTCCCCTTCCGTCCTCCCTGTGCTCCCGGGAACCTTTGGTCTTTAATTCCCTTCTAAATGTCTTGGCTCATTGGAAATGTTTCATGTTTATTCAAGAATTAACTTCCTTGAGGTAAGTATATAGGTTTTAAAAAGGTCACTTGGGCAAGTTGTTCAGTGTTTACACGTTCCAGACTGCTCAGTGAAAAATCGGGTAGCATCACATCACCATTTCTTGCACAAAACTGTGAGGAAGAACCTGGTCGCGTGTATGAAAGTGATGGGTCAACAAGAGTGAGATGTATGTAGCCAGTGATCTAGCCATTGGGAATAGCACAGTTGAGTTGCAGTGGTTGAACAGAAATGCCAAAGTTGGAAGAGCTGCTAGGGCTTGGGCTCCAGAGGGCCTTGATAGACTGGAGAAAGGAGTAGATTGTCAGCAGGTTGCTGAGAAATTGAAAACTTGTGTGTGTGCGCTGGTGGTGTGTCTTTCTGCAGTGTCCACTGTCACTTTGTGTGTGAGGTGTATGAAAAGCATGAATCGTTGGTTTAGGAAAAGAAAAATCTTCCAGGCTGATCCAGTTCGCTCAGCCCTACCCTTACACTTCTAATCACTCTGATTTGCTTGAAAACCTTAATCCTCTCTCCCCCTTATCCTTGCTGTCCTGGTTTTCTTTTGGGACTTTATTCCTAACGGATTCTGCTGTTTTCAGCCTTTCCACCTCTTACCTGTTGGATACCACCGTATCATGGCTTCCTAAAGCGGTGTTTAATCGCATCACGTACCTCGCAGTGACTGATGGAGCCTGGCCTCCAGTAAGTCTTTGGTCTTAAAATCCCTGTCTCCCACTTTCTTCACACGTCCCGTCTTCCATTTCGAGTGGGCCTACACCATCGCCTCCCATGTCATGTTTGCTGGGGTTGTCGCTGTGGCTGTCTTCTCGTCCCTGTGGCTGTCTTTTCGTAAACCTCTTTGCTGCCTCTGAATTCCAACAGCCTGTAGGTTCCATGCTGTGATTTTGGTACTTCCATGATTTTTTTTCTGGTTTGTTTGTTTTTTTAAACTTTACTTTGAAATATTCTTAATTTATAAAATTGACCTTCCTCCTGGATTTTAAGTTCCTCAAAGGCTTAGGTATCGTGTCTCTCTCTCTCTCTCTCTCTCTCTCTTTTTTTTTTTTGTCAGCGTTGCCTATATTCAAAAAGCTCAATCAAAATTTCTTATGCTTAGGCTTTTTTTAGATATGACTTTGAAAAATACCAGTATGATAAATTGTTTTAAGACAGTACAGCAGGAAGTAGTTTTTTTGTCTTGTATGAATTAGGTTTCTCAGCTACTTTATGACAGTCTTTGCAGCTCTAGTACAGGCACAACTGTTTTGGAGATAATAAGAGGAATTGCTTCTTTAGGTGAAAGCGTGAACCAGTAGAGATTTGAACTGAATCTCCAATAGGTGAATGGTCAGTAGTTGTATTTATTAATTATTCTTCCAAAATCAGGCCATTTATAGCTTTTTGTGTGGGGGGCATGTGTAAGTTGGGCTGGACCTGTGGAAGGGTGGAAGAAGTCATAAATCACAAGCTGTCTTCTTACCTGGGTAGTTGTTTGTAGTTGTCCGTGTTGATCTCCAATCTGCAATCTGTTTGAGGAGCAGTAGGAGTCAGGTGCACGGTTGAGATGGTATCTTGCTTAGGATCAGAAAGTTAAAAGTTCAAAACTTGGGTCACTGAAGTGAGCCAGCCATCTACAGCCTAAGAATGGGGCATTTTTACATTTCTTGTTAGGAATATCTAAATTCGGGTAGTTCAGAAACCTAACTTTCCCCCAGTATATTGTTTTTCACGAGGAGAGGGTATCAAATGACCGCGACTCACTGGTGGTCCTAGGAGCCACAGCAGGGTCCTGTGTTTGGAGGGTACTTCTTGAGAGGCCATCAAGCTTACGGAGAGGTTACCTGACGAAAAGAGCAGTCTTGGGTGGTTTCGTTTGGGGAAAGTGCCTGCTCTAACAGGTGGCATTAAACCTAAGTCCTAATACAGCTTTTCTCCTACTGTCCTATCTACCAGCCTATCAGTCAGTCGCTGTCAAAGATCCAGGAACCTTTCCCCACCAGAGCTGAAGGTGGGGGGGGGGTGCTCTGCTGCGGCAGCTGGAGGTCCCAGCCATGCTGTGGGCTGCCAGGCATCTGAGCCCACGTTTCCCTTGCTTACAAGGACCCTCTTGAGTCTCCTCCCTCTCGTCTCCTATGGGGTGGAGCCGGGAAGGAGAGGGTCGTTGGTAGGTGCATGCAGGCTGGGGAGGAGAGCACATCCTCTCTAGGCCTTCTGCCACTCGTGGTCAGGGGTGTGTTCTTTTCACCTCCCCAAAAACATCTGGTAAAGTGGGGATTTAAAGGTCTAGGGACTGCTAGCCCAGGGGATGTAGCAATTCCTGGTTTAGCACCCTAGTTCTAGGGTACAAGAGGCGATCTTTTCCCTTCTGTAGTAAGCAGAAGGTTGCTTGGTAAACACAGATGCTGGTTCTAAAGGTGGGGGGGAATCCCAGCTTTGGTTTAGGCTGGGAGGCTGTCCCCCAACCCCCCATCCATACCATTGTAGTCTGGTCTAAGACACTTTATAATTCTCACCACTTTTAGGGGGGCATGTGTAAGTTGGGGCGCCCACTGGAGACCACACTATTCGCATGGAAAGCAGAAACGTGAAGGACGTTTTGCAAGGAGGACCTCGAGGCCAGTGACATTTTTCTGGGGTGAAAACTACCGCCCTCCTCCCCAGTAGGCTTCCCTGTCAGCGTTCTTTTGCTAGGTCTTCCCTCACTGCACATCCTACAAGTTCAGTTCTCTGGAAAAGACAACGATGTCAACCATTTGAATGGTTTTTAAAATTTGTGATAAATTCACGGAGCTCCCCAGAACGTGTAGGAAGTTATGGTGATGTTTCCCTCCCCCTCGTTCCCCCCACGCAGCTGCAGTCCAGCCCTGCTCTGCACAGGTCAGGGCTTCGGGTGACGCTGAGGCCACGGCCGGGCTAGGGGCTCTGGTGACAGAGAGGACACACGGGTTCAGTGAACTGTAGGCCTCCCCCCCCACATTCAGTGGCTCAGGTGCACTGACCCCTGCTTTAAGATGGTCAGTTCTGCCACATTCATCTTACACCTTCTAGCCAGACAAAACGAGAAGTTACGAGGGAAGTGAGCCCTGGTCCCAGCAGAAACGGGCCCGATGCTGTCCCCGAGCCGCTGATTTTGAACCCTGGGCCCGTGGCGGTCCTGCACTGCTCAGGAGCCCCATTGCTCCTCGCACAGCAGTGGCAGCGAAGACGTCTTCAGTTCTCCCCGGCGCCTTCCCTCTTTTTCCCCCCCAGATGGATGGAATTGGACAGCTCGGGAAATGTTTCTTGTAACCGATCACTTTCTAACATTCAAAGCAAGGTTTTCTATGAATCTTGCTTAAGTAATAATGCTTTAGTGGGGACCCTGGTGATTGATAGAAAAGAATGTAAAACCTGTAACTGTGTAACAAGTTATCCCCAGACTTAGCGGCTTCAACCAGCACCACTGTATTACCATCCTGCAGAGTTGGGTGGGTTGGGGGTTGAGACCCGCGTCTGAGAGCAAGGGCGGCTGGTCTGGGCCACAGGGTGTCTGGCGACGGCGGCTGGGGCCTGGAGTTTCTCTCTCCCCCTCTGTCAGTGTGGCCTCTCGGGTGTGGCCTCCGTCGGGCCAGTGCACTATGTACACCGAGGCTCGGGGCGGGCTGGGGGTGGGGGGGCAGGCTGCAGGGCTTCTGGGGACCTGCCCCCAGCGGTCCCGAATGTTCCTTCCCTCCCAGTCTGTGGGGCAGGCACGTCTGGGAAAGGCGGTCCAGACCCACAGGCTGGGGAGTTAGATCTACTCTTCAGCGGGAGGGCCATCAAAGTATTTTTAGCTCTATTTGATCTACCGCAAAACCTTAATAGGGTGTTGTGCTTGGATACTAATGTTAGTATTCACAGTCTCATTTGATGAGTGTAAAAAAACTTCTGAAGAATTTAGTCAATTAGAAAAAAAGCTAAGAAATTCTGAATTTCTTTTTTAATAGAGAACATCTTGGTGCTTTGAGATTTAGTCTGCATCGAAGTACTAGAGGAAACATGCAGGACATTGTTAGATGAGCTAAAATAAACTCCATCTACAGTTTTGTTAAAGTAAAAGCAGGCCGGGGTGTGACCTTTGTTCTCCGTGGTATGTTAGAAGAGTCTCTTTTGGACTGTCCAGCCACTATTTCAGACTTTCCCCACATTGGTGAAATCTCAAGTCTGTCATTGGTGTTGAATATACATGTTTAAAGTTAAATCTGGGCACCTGGGTGGCTCAGTGGGTTAAAGCCTCTGCCTTCAGCTCAGGTCACGATCTCAGGGTCCTGGGTTCGAGGCCCGCATAGGGCTCTCTGCTCAGCAGGGAGCCTGCTTTCTCCTCCTCTCTCTGGCCTGCCTCTCTGCCTGCCTGTGCTCTCTCTCTCTCTGTCAAATAAATAAATAAAAAATCTTAAAGTTAAATCTGAGTGATCTATGGAATGAACGCGCTGTCCAGCCTGCCCCTGTTACATGATGAGGATTTGTGCTAAGCGGGAACTCTTAGGGGACGCTCGCCTTAGGACAGAAAACGCTTTACTCAGATGAGTTATAGAAAGGTGAACCCATACATTCTAATGCCTTTTTGTGTTCCTGTGCATATTTTTTGCAGCCGGGAATTTTTAAATTTCATCTCTTAATCCAAGCAGAGAAAAATTCTCTACTTTTCCCTTGGTCCTGACACTTTCATCTAATTAGTCTTTGTAAAATGCCAGTTCTGGTTTGTCATCTATAGTGTGTCTTCTGGGAGTCTGAACTTGCTAGAGAAAGTGAGTGTAATGCCTCTCTGTAGGACTCTGTAAACCAGTGGTTCTCAGATTTTATGGCATCTTTCCCCCTACTCAGAGTAAAGGAAGCATATGTGACCTTTGGAAAGGAGAGACAGCAGAACAGAGAGCCATTCACTATTGGGACCAGTAAACTTGACTCTGACCTCTGAAGCTCACAATTTTTTTAAAAGTAATACAACGTGAATTTTACACATAGTTTCTTAACTTAGTCTAAATGATTTTATAGCATTAATGCATGCTGAGACATAGGGTGGGAGAAAACAATTAGTAGGTGTTTCATGGGATGATGAACTTAGGTCCTCGGAAGGACAGTCAAACTTCATTTTTCTCCCTAGCATATTAAACAGGATGCCTTTTCCTGGCTGTTAAAGTATATAAGCTCAGGCTTTAAAAATGTGATTTTAGGGGTGCCTGGGTGGCTCTGTTGGTTAAGTGACTGCCTTCGGCTCAGATCATGATTCCAGAGACCTGGGATCGAGCCCCGCATCAGGCTCCCTGCTCAGCGGGAAGCCTACTTCTCCCTCTCTCACTCCCCCTGCTTGTTTTCCCTCTCTAGCTGTGTTTCTTTCTGTCAAATAATAAATAAAATCCTTTAAAAAATGTGATTTTGACTGCGAAGCAGACTACGTTCTCATGGTTGCTTCAATATAATATTTGTGGAGGAAGCGTAATAAAATTATTTTTAAAAATTTTTATTTTTCATTGTAAAATGTATAACATGAAATTTGCCATTTTAACCCCTTTTTGAGTGTACGGTTCGGGAGCATTCAGTACATTCACATTCTTAGGCGACTATCACCACCATCCATTTCCAGAACTTTTCTTTCATCCCAAACTGAACCTCTGCACCCATGAAGCAAATACTCCTGTCCGCCCCACCACTGGCACTGGTAACCGCTGTTCTACTTTCTGTCTCTGTGACGGGGGGACCCTTCTAGGTACCTCGGATGAGTGGTATTTTACACTCTTTGTTCTTTTGTACCAGGCTCATTTCACTTAGCACGATGTCCTCAGGACTCACCCACGTTGTAATATGTATTCGAGTTTTATGCCTTTTGTAGGCTGAATAGTACACAGTTCTGTCTGCATGCCACATCTCGTTTATCTGTTCCCCTAGCAGTGGACATTTGAGCTTATACCTTTTGGCTGTTGGGAGTGAAGCCACTGTGAAAAAATGATTTGTTTGAGTCCCTAGCTGCTCCACCTAGGAGAGGCACATGGTAACTGTGTTTTAGGTATCTAAGGAACTGCTGCACTAGTTTCCCTTCCTACGGGCTGGTGCACGAGGGTTCCAGTTTCTCCTCATCCTCACCAGTAGTTACCGTGTTCTGTGTTTTTTGGCGAACAGCCGTCTTAATGGGTGCAAAGTGGTATCTCATTGTGATTTTGATTTGCATTTCCCTGATGAAAACTTTTTTCTTTTGTTGCGTATTTTGCATTTGTATTAGGTGTTATTTTTAATTTATGAATCACAAATGAGCAGTGTAGAGAAATATTCTATAAAAAATGGTTGACATATTCAACTAAACTTTTTCCAGTGAACACAGGTATCTTGAGAGGATTACAATGCTTATTTATATTAATTTTTGAAGTATTTACAGGAAATGTTAGGCCAATGCTGTTTTATGACTTTGTCGTTAATGATTATATGTTCTGGATTAGTAAACAGGTAAATTTGTTGTTGCTAGAATTCCTGTGGTCTACCTTTTTAAAGTCATTACTATTGAAAATTGGTGAATGCCATCACGCTGAATGTTTTGGAAGCCGGATGTCGATGAAAAGGTCTGTGCTGTCCTTATTAAGTGGTTCTTTGTAGACAAATGCTTATTTCCTTGGGTTTCTACAGGAAGAAAAGCTGTAGATAAGGCTGAAACTGAGCTCCCAGAAGGATCTGATGTGATGCTTTACTCAGCCATAGAGCTGTGGGCTGGCATGCGTGATTAGACAGCAGGACAAAAAGTTTTAAATTAGGATTCTTGGGAAGCGTTGGGTCGTCTGTTTGCTTCATTTCTGAATCGACACAATTTTTTTTACAATTAATGTATATTAGTGTATATTTGTCAAATTGTAATTGTTGAAACTGGAGTGGTTTGTTCTGAGTAGTGTTTTGAGATTCTGAACCGGAAGGACGAAGGTGTGTGTTGTGATAAAGAACAGGTCTGTCTGAGGCTGTTTCATTGTTCTGGCTTCATCAGTGTGTTGTAGGAACAGTACACACTTCTGGAGAGCTGTGTGTGCCATAAGCAGGCCCTTCCTGACTCCAGGCAGCAGTTCTCCTAGGACTAAAACTTCCTCCAGGTCACTGAGGATCGTGACTGGCTGAGCAAACTGAGACTTAGGGCACCCAGTTGCGTCAGGTGGTTTAACATGACTAAAGGTAAACCCACTGTGCATACTCATTCTTGTTCAGAAAGAGTTGGCAGATACCGATGATAACCCTTGGTAAACGCTTTCCCTACCAAAGCATCTTGGCAGACCATCACTAAAATCAAGTAGTGTATACAAAGTGTAGTAATTAATGTAAAAACAAAATTCCCCTATATGTGGGGAGTTAGCATAAAGGATATCCTCTTTTATCTGTGTTCCCTTAATTCTGGTTTACTTTGGTTCGAATTGACAGTACTGGAGAGTTGGAGTAATAATGTGCAGTATGCCCAGGAACATTGGGACAGTAAATAATTGATAGACTATTACCGTGAAATGAAGATAAATATTGATATTAATAAATATTGATTCTTTTTTCTTCCTGGTAAATGCCAGTTTGTGCCTTTCTACCTTTAACATGTAATCAGCTATTTGAGCTTTAAGAATTGCTATTAAAATGGTTGCTGTTAAAAGTATAAGACTTTAATATGGTTTATTTCTGTGGAGTTGACTCTTCTTAGTCTGTGGAGTCGATTAACATGGGCCCGTCTTTCTCATCTAGAATGATTCCGCTCATGGTGATTACACGGCAAGTAACGAGGCCAGTTCACTCGAACAAGCCCCAATACCTCATGATGGACTTCCTGTGGCACCTCATAGAACCCAGCGAGAAGGTATGTTTGCTTTTTGTAAACTTACCTGGGAGGGTTGCGGGGTGCTAGTTACCTTGGTTAACTCTAATTCTTTTCTCTCTTTTTTTGAAGTAGAGACATCCTCCAGGCCTTAGGTTTGGCTCAGGCACCGTCCCCCACTCTTTGGAGCCTGCATCTGGGCTCCCGCTTGCCACCCTTGGCCCATCCTGGCTTGTGTTTACTTGGTTCTGCCTTGTGGTCGGTTGTCTTAACTCCACTTGCATACTTTGGGAGGGTAAAAATCTTAACGTTTTCCCAGAGTGCTTTATCTGGAGAATGTGCTCAGCATTTCCTGAAAAAAACGAAATCTTACGGAAGTTCACTGTAAGAAAGTGAAGAAATTTCTTACAAGCCCTTGCTTCCTTCAGTAATGCAGATTTCAAGAGTGCTGGGAGGGGGGAATTGAAAGGACGTTTTCATCTGAAAAGAAAGGAGTTCAGATACTCACTTCTCTTCATATTGGAGGAGTCCATTAACCTGATGGGAAAATTGAAATGGAAAACATAGCCGCCCTCCGCCTAGCCTGGGACGAGTGAAGTGTGTGCAGTAAGGACCACACTGGGTTATGGCCGCTTTTAATCAACATCATTTTGTCTCCTTTCTGTCTCAACAGTAGTCCTTTTGTGTAGTCCATTTTTCCTCACAGAGGAAAATAGGTACGCATGTTTAATGTTTTAAAAATAGTCTGTGTAATTACCTCCTCCAGCCTATGTGGGAACTTCCAGCCTCCTTCAGCCGCACTCACTGCACACACGAGTGACCTGAAGCAGAGTTTGCTTTTACAATGGAGGTCCTTTTTTTTTTCTTTTTTCTTTTTAATAAAAACTATCTTAGAAAAACAAAAATTACATCAAAATGCTAACACCCGCAAGATGGTACCATAGATGATTTTTCTCATGTTCTTTATTTTTGAACAGATGCAGGTGATCTCTGCTGCTTAGGTTTTTTTGTTGTTGTTTTGTTTTTTAAAGATTTTATTTATTTGACAGAGAGAGAGATCACAAGTAGGCAGAGAGGCAGGCAGAGAGAGAGAGGAGGAAGCAAGCTCCCCGCCGAGCAGAGAGCCTGATACGGGCCTCGATCCCAGGACCCTGAGATCATGACCTGAGCTGAAGGCAGAGGCTTTAACTCACTGAGCCACCCAGGTGCCCTGCTGCTTAGTTTTAATTTATGAGGGCTGGAGGGTCTCCCTTATGGGCCACCCCCCACCATACTCTCTTGTCTTGCTCATCTTGATTCTGAGAGATGAAGGCTGAAGACCTAGCCATAATTCCTTACCCCAAAATGCCCCAGTGGTCCCCCTACCCTTACTTAACCCACTGATTGGCAGAGTAGAGCTGTTTCGTATTTTCTAAACGTAGATTAGTTCAGATGGTTTCTATTAAATAGCATCGCCTTTTACATAATTTAATAGGAAAACTTGAAAACGGCAGACCCTCCCGGCCTGGCGTTGGCCTTGGTTGTGCTGCGACAGTTCTGAGGAGTTCAGGCTTCCCATCTGGCTTTTGAGATTTTCTTTTGTTTCCGTCCTCAGCATTTCTCACCCACTAGAAGCGGGCCACCAAAAACCATGTCTTTGGAAAGTCGACACAAGATACCAGTAGCGGTGTCTCCTCCGTTAGGAATGTCTGTTTTCCAGCGAATTTCTGTATCTTATGTTTCCTGCTTTCTCCTTGCTCACTATCTGTGATCTATAACAAGCTTACTTCTTCTGTCTACTTCTGTTACTTTGTGTATTCTCCTTCATCTGTTTTAACTTCTTTCTCTCCAAGTAAAGCCCTTCCTTTTCTTCGCCACGTCCCGTCCCCTGCATTTAACAGTGACTCTGGTCTGTGAGGTCCCTTTCCTGATTCCTCTGGGAGCTTTGTCACGTTCATGACTGCCGGTCTCATTATTGCTTACGTGCTGTTTCTTCTATTTATACCCTGAGCAACAGTTTCTCTTGCTTTTTTTTTCCCCCTCAAATCCCTATTACAGTTAGTAGACTGGCTCTTTTCAATTTGTAAGGATCTTTACTTCCTAAAAGATGATACTAAATGAGTAGTTCAGGAGTTTGCACATTTGCTTATTACTTTATTAACAAGCTGACATCTTACTAGTTCAATTCAGAATTACTTACGTAACTTAGGACCACTGTTTTAGCTGTGTAATAAATTGTGAAAAATTTTGCTATAGTGAACCTTTACAGTGAAGTTCATTAATAATGTTGTTTGTAATACCGTTATATGATATTAAGGGTCCTGTTGAGAATTACAATTTTTGAGTGCCCAATTGGAAAGAAATTTTTATCAGTTTTATGTATTACTTTTGAAAGTTTTTCTTTCAGTTTAAACAAAACTAGGTATTTTCTAGTGTACACCCACTATGCATTAAAAAATTGAATAAAGTTGGTGGCGCCTGGGTGGCTCAGGTGGTTAAGCGACTGCCTTCGGCTCAGGTCATGATCCTGGAGACCCGGGATCGAGCCCCACATCGGGTTCCCTGCTCGGCAGGAAGCCTGCTTCTCCTTCTCTCACTCCCCCTGCTTGTGTTCCCTCTCTGGCTGTGTTTCTCTATGTCAAATAAATAAAATATTTTTTAAAAATTGAATAAAGTGCTGTATTGTGGTCATTAGAATAACAAGCATTTTGAAGAGGATCCTCTAGAAAAATAAGCTTTACTGTAGGTGTATTTATATATTTATTGGTGCTTAACAGGGTGCTTGGAACTAGCAAGGTACTTGGCATGCCAAACGGATATAGGAGAAAATTCACAGATGAACGACACATTGCTATGCCCCTGCGCCTTGCAGTTTTATTTCATGATTTAAGACCAGTAGTAGAGATGAAGCTAAATAGCTTAATTGCTTAGCATTTGTTGGGTTGGGTAACTGAAGCCTGCCTCTGGTCACTGTAGAGTAAGTCGGTGTGTTTGCTTCCTTTCAGCCGTGCACATTGAGAAGATAATACTGAAAGGAGTCCAGAGAAAAAGGGCTGACAAGTACTGGGAGTACACCTTCAAAGTAAGCCCCGCTGCCCCCAACACATGTCTCGGGTACCGTGTTAAATGGCCTTTTGGGAAAAATGAAAATTGATCTTTGGAAAAACTCACAGCAGGTTTGCTAATTTAAGAAGAATCCGTGCGTATATAGTTTGTCTGAATTAAGGGAATATCCTGTTTTCATATATGCTGCATGGTTTGGCAAGTTTTGAATTGTATCACATTAAAGTTACTTGGACGGTTTTATATAAAAAAGAAAGAGGCTTCGATTTAACGTGTAAGATACATCTTTTAAGTAAAAGTAAACGTTCTCATTAGTATTTTTAAAATCAAGATCATGGGCTTGTCTTTTCCTAGCATGGTTTTCCCTGATACTTTTCTCCTCCTCTTCTTTCTCCATGAAGGTTTTATTCCCTGGCCTTTGTTGCCTTGTCTTCTTACCTCTGATTGCTTTCCTGTCATTCTGTCCTTCAGACGACTGTCTAATGAGCCGTAGAGTCCAGCTTTGTCACTCCCCATGTCTCCTTTTTGCCTGTTGACTGTCATGTGGATTCCTTGTCCACGTCTTCCTCGCTCCTCCCTGCTTGGGCTTCACTGTCTAGCCCTTTCTCCTAAGGTTGGACCGAGCGCCTTGAAGCCAAACGGACCGACGCCACGTTTCTGTGCTCCCTCACTTCAGTTCTTCCCCAAAGGTATTGCTTGCCAAATGTTAGCTGTACCTTTCTCATGAAGTCGTTTCTGATCCTCCAGCAGAGTGTGTTTCCATTCATTCACGGTATCCTCCCATCACCGGTTTCACAGTCTTCTGTTTGGGTGACACGTTTTTCCTCTCCAGTAGCTTATTAGCTCATGGAGAGCAGGACTCTTCATCCTCTGTCATCCCACCATATCCGACTTGCTTAGTACATTTGTTGAATGAATTTCTGAACTCTGGCTTCTGCTCTGTGGGGGAAGTAGCCTCAGTTGGCGAATTTTACGTCCTTATCTGCACATATTTTACCTAACGTTATGATAAGCTGTGATACAAGCCACTGTGCTCTCTTCATGCGGTCCCACGAATACTCCATTTGTTGCTGGAGCTCTTAGCTTGTTCCTTCCTCCAAGCCCTTGTCATCCCCGGCTCTGGGACAGTTTTCCCCAGACCATGGCGCAGCTCACATCCCTTCCACTCATAGGCTGGCTCAAACGCTCCCTACTGTGAGGTCTTCCTCGGCACCCTTGCGATGTGCTGTGCTGCTCCTGCCGCACACCCTGCTCATTTCCTCCGGAGCCCGGATCCCTGGCGGGCATTCTTAACCATGCACTCGTTGTAATCTGTCTCACGCACCAGACCCTGAACTGCAGCCGGCAGAGACTTCGGCTCTCTTGTCCACTCCTGTGTCCCTCTCACTGAGAACCATGTCTGACACAAGTGGCTGCTCGACGAACATTCAGTAATTAAAAATCATTTAAAAGATATGCCAGTTAATAAGGATATTTGCTTTGAGGGTTGGTAGATATAGTTTCCTATCTGTTATTAACTGATTCATAACGGTACGACTGGCTGGTAGTAAGACTTAGGTATTTGCGTAGTGCACGTTTAACTTGGCTCAGATAATTGTAAAGTAGACATAATTAGTAGGGGGCCATCAAGTCCATTGAATTAAAAGTGTCCAAGAGGTAAAGTGGCGAACAGATTTCAGTCTGGCTCTTCTGCTTCCTTAGGGTCAGATCTAAGGAGGTTAAACCGTTAGAGTTTTCATTTCTCTGGCTGAACATGGAGGTCATCACCTGTCCCATCCATTGAGATAAAGATGAAATCTCTTCATAAGCTCTAAATCCCATAAAAATACAATGTAATACTATCAGAGAGGGGCAGTAAGCTCTAGTTATTTCTCTGAAGAATTTATGTGTAATAATTACCAGGAGATAGAATTTTTATCTTTCTTGGTATATAGAGCTATACTGTCCAAAGTATCATTTTAGAGTCCTGCAACTTTTCCCTTTTGAAAAATTACTAAAGCGTAGTCACGTTTTAAAAGGCAACTTTTTAACAAAACCATGTGATTTGAAAGGAATTATTAAAGAGTTTTTTTGAGTAGACTATGTCAATGACTGTTTATTTTAACAATTTTGAAAAATTAATGCAGTGCCAGCTTAACTTTATACTTGTAATTATTAATCTTGATAAAATTTAAGTAAGGCCTTTTGTTTTACACATGCCTTTTTTTTTTCAGTCGATTTCCGCCTAAGAAATAATCATATGATGTGTGTTTTTTTTAAATCAGGTAAATTGGTCTGATCTTTCAGTCACAACAGTAACAAAAACCCACCAAGAACTACAGGAATTTCTACTGAAGGTAAAAGTATAGATTTTGTTGTTAAAATGGTTTTTATGTAATATATAGAATCCAAAAACCTCAATATCAAAATAGACACCAGGAAGATTTAAACACACATATAAAGGTTGACTTAGAATCTCCACAAACATTAGTTACTTGTAGAAAATGTCATGTTATTCTAAAACCCAGTTTTCTTATGTAACCAATACAAGATGAAGGGTTTTCCACATTTTATAAAAGTGGAACCTTATTCTTCGTTCCTTGCCAAGGTGTATATTAATGGGGGCTGTTTGCAAGGGTGCTTCCTGTGAAAGGGGGTGTCTGGTAGCCCTGACAGCTCTTCAGCTCCCTCTGGGGACGTCCTTAAATACATGTCCATTGGTTCTGGCTTCGCCTTCCCTCGCCGCAATGAGAGACTGCAGAGTATTGAGAATAAGGGGTGATGGAAACCCCTTACACAGACCTGCAAAGGTAAAACCTACGTCAGGTCCCTGTGGTCAAACTCTTGCCTGTTTCTTTTACACTAATTCTATTTTATTGAAGTGTGTATGGGTAGAACTAAATATTAAAAAGAGGAAATGGGTTTAAATGGTTAACCAGTACCTTGCTATTTCTCAATAAGCAAATATATTTTAAAATGCATTGCTGATAAGGAGATAGAAAGTCCAGAAGCCGGGAACCATTCCCAACTCCATTACTAACTTTTGCGTGAAGGTGGTATGTAGTTACTGAATCTATAACATTGGAAATGTTTAGAACTCTGCTGGTCTCTAGGTTGCCTGCTTGTCACCGTAATGTATTCTTTCAGATCATGTGGTGGGTCTCCACTCTGAAAGCTAGAAGTCCCTGTCTGTCGCCAGCTGGCAGAGCTCTGAGCCACAGGGGGAGGTGCTGGCTCTAAGGAGGACGTGCTTTCCTGCTGTCCCAGTGTCAGTCCGCTAACAGGGGTAGCTAATACCCGGGAACAGCTTGAATATTTTCCTGCAGCATATTTTAAAGTGGGCCCTCCTGGTTAAGGGCTGAGAATGCCTTCTGCCACTTCAAGATGGTGACCTAACTGCGTGTAGAGATGGCAGGGGGTGGTTCATTTCATTTGGCGAAGGTCCCACGCATACACCTGTCAGCGGTCCACAGCATGGTGAGACAGGAGAGAGTGGTGGAAGGACCGGGCACATGAGCACCGTCATCCAGAGAGGAGGGTGGTCAGCTCCCCAGGGAAGCTTGCTCCTGCCTAACAGGCTACCTGTTGAAGAAACTGGGAAGGGCTGGCCCGCCCCACCGCCCCACCTGCGCTTTGAAAATCTCTCCTGTTGATCCCTGACTTCTCTGTCTCCATAGAATAAGTCTGTCAGAGTTTAAGGGCAAGTCATCGGGAACTGGTGTCCTGCAGCTCAGAGAGCAGCGTGCTGCATTTCTTTCTCTTGTGTTGCCCTTTCCATGGTGAACGTCTGACGCCAGAGGGTAGGCTGCAGGGAGCTAGAGCTAAGGCCCAGATGTCTTGTGGTGTGCAGTCAGGATGGTGGGGTCGGGGCTGCCCCGTGTCAGCCAGGTCGCTGAGGCTTTGGGGGCTGGGGGTGTAGCGACCCACCTGTCCCTCGTCCTGCCAGGAGAGCGCATGACTGACCTCCGGCCTCGGCCCGGCACCGGGCAGGGTCTCTCATATTGCGCTTCCCTACGCTTTGGCTGGCTCTTCGTCTTGACAGATTGCAGGTTTTTTTTTTTTTTTTTTTGCAATCGTACAATTTTTCTGAAAGCCCTAATAAGTGCTTTAGGAAAATACCACCGCCTCTAACGAAGTCACTGTTCAGAATTATGGTAGTGATCCCCTCGTTTAGTCAACTTTTGAATATTGTATTTTTCTAAAGTGGGACAGATGCCTTATCTTTGTATGAAATAGTTGGCAGCGTTGTATGCTTCCAGAAACGGATTGCCGAAACAAAACATCCTCTCAAGTTTACTGTATATCTTTTCTCCTTTTTACCTTCCTTTTAAAATCATCTACGAAAGTTAGGAGCAAAGGTGTCCTTTTGACAGCCTGTGCGTACTAGCAACCTTCAACTTTTGTAGATGCTGTTGAACTGCACTTACTGTTTGCTATAATGTGGAAGAGCGAGTCTGAGGTCAGTGCTTTCAAATCCTTTTCTCCCATAAAAATGGCAGCCTCTGTCCTCGCATCCAGGCCCTCTTTCCCTGTGGCTTAGCAGCCGCATCTGACACCTGTCTGCTTCTCCCTGCGGCCCTGGAAGACGCACGGAGGCAGGGGTCGCTGCTTCTCGCACTACTGGGCCCACGGTGCCTAAAGCAGGTCCGAGCACAAGGCTGGGGCTTGAGTAGCTGTTGACTGAATGAATGAGGGGTGACTGAGAAGAGTTACAAAAACTAAATTGTAATGATGGTTCTCCATGAGGCCTCAGTGTTTTAATTTTTTTTCTTAAGATTTTATTTGAGAGACACAGAGATAGTGACAGATGGAGAGAGCATGAATGGGGAGAAGAGGGAGATGCAGACTCCTCGCTGCATGGGGAGCCCGATGCGGGGCTCCATCCCAGAACCCTGGGATCATGACCTGAACCGAAGGCAGATGCTTAACTGCCCGAGCCACCCACTCGCCCAGGCCTCAGAGTTTTTAGAAAGAAGCTTGTGCTCGCGAGGGTGAGTGCTTTCCCGCACTCTGTGCTGGTGTGAGGCCAAGCTGGGGCCCGGCGCTGGGGGCTCGGGCCTACAACGAAGACCGAGAGGTGAGGAAGTTCAGAAATGACTAGAATAGAAGAGACATGATTTAAAACGATGTTTTTAGCAAATTTGCTTTACTCGAGGAATGGGAATAGCCCTTGGAAATTGAAGATAAAAACCACTTGAAAATAAAACGTTTTGCAAATACTGATGACTGCACGTTTGCGCTGTGCCCGATCACGTGAGCAGTCAGTGACCAGGTGAAAAGGTATGTGCTCGTGCCTTCTGGGGCTTCTAGCAGAGCTGTCGGTGACTCCATAGTGCAAACGGGCTTCTCCACCGAGCCTGCTTTTCTTCGCCTATGTACAGATTTTCAGCAAATACCATGTATAAAATGGGATAATATGAAATCCGTATTAAAATAATGCAAATATTGAAGTAGTCCTTTCTCTGGGAAACGTGTAGATTGAGGAGTCGTTTCTTGGTGTCAGGGTCCAGAGGCCATGCTCTCCGCAGCGGGCAGTGGAGGGGTGTAAGGCTTTGCGCCACGCCAGGTTATCAAAGAACCAGGAAGAGCTTCGTTCTAACAAAACATCTTGATTCCATAGTCTCACTGCCTAAAGTTAGTAATACTTTATGCTGTCTCCGTTAAAGTTTCCATTTCTGAATTGTAAAATGTGAACTTGTTAAAGGCATACTTGCTTCGGCTCCTCCAGTTAGAGGTCAGTCTGTAAACTGACAATATGTGTAGATCGTTCTCTTCCTGCAGCTCCTCCAATCCCGTGCTCATGGTTCTAACTCTTCATTTTAGTGAAAGTGCCAGGAATTCGGAGTTCCTTGTAACAACTAGTTGTCAGAAGTCAAGTTTAAGACTGAATTCTTGAAAGACTTGGAAAGTTAATTTTATAAATGCTTTATTAGGAGTTTTTAAAAAGAAACCCTGTTAATAAACAGAATAACTTCAAATTTTGTTTTTAAGTAAAACCTTTCTTGGCCAAGTCCTGATTTTTTTCGCGTGCACGGTTGCTGGCGCACCGCTGCGAGTGCACCGCTGTCACGTGGCAGGGAGGGTGACTCACCCCTTCACTTGCTGCTTGTCACATGAGCAAGACCGAGTGTTTTCAGCCCATCTCTCACACCCAGGTCTTTATTTGGTGCGTCATGCTGTGAGTCTGACATTGCCTGAGGTTCAGGTGCGAAGCAAGAGGCACGAAGGAGGGACCTTCTAAAGGCAGGGATAACACTTCTCAGAATCCTACTTGAGGATTAAAATAATCGGGGCTATGGTATGCAAAATGTTCCAGTTAACTAAAGAGCTTCGATGTGGATGTCACTTCCGTGTGGCATATGGCACTTAGGACATGAGCGGTTTGCAGGCGTGTCCCACGCGTGCGTGGAAGGCCGCCGGGGTGTTCTGCACCGTCACAGAGCCCTGAGGTGTGTCCCGAAGGAGAAAACTTGTTTCCTTGTAGAAAAATCGATGCTGCCTCAGTATGGGGCCTGCATCATGAAGATTGAGAGAAGGAACTGGTGTGGGACTATGTTCCTTTGATGCCTCTGGTTTGTAACCTACTCAGCACTAAGTGAAAAGCTTCACGCCGGCCTTGCTGTTCTTTTCTAGCTCCCGAAGGAAGTGTCTTCAGAGACTTTTGACAAGACCATCTTAAGAGCCCTGAATCAGGGTTCGCTGAAAAGGGAGGAACGGCGACATCCTGACCTAGAGCCCATCCTGAGGTACGGTTCACTGACAGTGTCACAGTGGTGTCACAGACGAGATCATGGGCAGCGGGGGTCTTAGAATGGAGTCCAAGGGAGATCACTTTCTGTGGAGTGCTTTCTAAAATGAACTTTTTATCCATGTGTTTGGTCTAGGCTCACACAAGGAAACGTCAAAGCAATTGCTTTGATCACTGGACTCCTCGGCTCTCTGCTCTAAGTAATTGCTTATAATATATACCAACAGTCAGTGGCCCTCCTGTTTTCTCCGTAAACATTCATTGAAAGACTTCCTTGTCCAAGCGCTCAACTTTAGAGATGTTTTCTGTTTTAAGTTGTCAAGTAAATAAGAAGGTTAGGCTAATGGGCTGGAAAGTAAAAGGAAGTTAATGCTTCTGAAGACCTGCTCTTCTATACGACGGTGCAGGCGCAGTGCTGATGGCTGGGATGTGGGATCAGGCACAGCAGTGGGGGCAGCTCCCAGAGCGTGCTGCGGGCACGCGGGGTCTGTGGCACAGGGGCCCTGTGTGGGCAGGACGTGTGCGCATGTGAGGACATATACTTGTTTCATGAAGGAAAGTTGATGCCTCTCTTGCCTACTGGCTTAATATGTTTTCCCTAAAGTAAGAGTGGCTTAAGAATGGCTACCCTTAGAGTCGGGGGGACCAAATGAGAGCAGAAGGGACTTACGGTGGTTGTGTGGGGCCAGGGTGAACAGCCTGATGAATGGAACCTCGTCGCTGGCCAGGGTGTGGGTCTGTTTGAGATTGAATGGCAGTAAGTTATAGTGGAATCAGTCTGTCCTGTTGTGTGGATTTTTAAAAAAAAATCTTTCCGGGGCACCTGGATGGCTCAGTTGTTAAACATCTGCCTTCGGCTCAGGTCATGATCCCGGAGTCTCGGGATTGAGCCCCGCATCAGGCTCCCTGCTCGGCGGGAAGCCTGCTTCTCCCTCTCTCACTCCCCCTGCTTGTGTTCCCTCTCTAGCTGTGTTTCTCTCTGTCAAATAAATAAATAAAATCTTAAAAAAAAAAATCTTTCCAGCATTTCAGGTTCAGGTGTTAGGAAAGCTTATGGTCGGATAAGGACTTTCTTGGATGTGACGAAAGGACACTGGGCAGAGGAGTTTAGGGAAGAGTGCAGTGTTCAAAAATGGATAGCCTCCGAGTATGAGGACAGGTGAGTCGGATAGGAGTGCGAACCACAGTTGAAGAATGAAGTGTCTTGGGAGTGAGCAGGTAATGAAGCAGATCCAAGCATTAAGTGCCTGGATTAGGGAATTCTGAGGTGGGACGGTCCCTCATATTTATGAGAGGTTTGGGGTGTGGTTTCAGTAATGGTTTAATTATTGCGCTCACCCCTGTGTGAGGGCTTCCCTTTAAGAGAGAGAAATTAAGGTGCTAAATGTCCAAGAAAACACATGCTGTTTTACTGGAGACTTGCAGTTATTAATAAATTAAGGAAAAGCAGTGTTGAAACATATATGGCATGGATTCCGCGCTTGAGTGGAACTTCTTGTCTGCCCCCTGAGCCTGAGCCGGCCCCCATTTGTGGAGTAGCCTCGCTGAGGCCCAGAGTGTGCAGGGATGGGTATCGCTCAGCATCCTGGCCCACCCCCTCGGCCAGGGAGCCAGCATTCTCAGGATGCGGCAGGGCTGGGAAGAAGGAGTGAGTGAGTGCTCCATGATGGAGAGAAGCAGAAATCTGGGAAGGAGAGGTATGTTCATTGAATGACAAGATCCAGAGTCGAGCAGAGACAAAGGAGAAATCACTGGGGGAAAGGCAGCCAAGCAAAGAGCCCAGAGCGTTGACTGGTCTCCCGTGTGGAGTTGGACAGTCCCTGACACCTTGGGAGACCAGGAGTGGGGAAGCAGTGAAGCCGGGGCCAAGCTGAGTATGAGTGCGGAGCCTGACCCCGTGGCAGGTGCGGGGCTAAAGCCAGAGGGGCTGGAAGGCAGCTTCAGGGGAGTGCCCCAACCTCACAACCCCCACCAGAATGGGCTCGCAGGGTTTTAGTCCCAAGTAAGGAGGTGCAGATCTGTTCACTGAAGAGCCTGGCTATTTGGGGCCTCAAAAAAGCGCCCAGCAGGAGTGTTCAGAGACAGATTGGAGCGGTAGGGAGTGGTCACCGAGGATTCCAGGGATGATGATCGCGAGGCAGAGGTGGTTGAATTCCTGGGTCCCCTGTGCTACTCAGAAGTCAGGGAGCTCACGCATCCCTGGGGATCCCGGTAAGGCGCAGTTTCTTACCCCGTGGCACCGGAGTGGGCACGGCCCTATGATGTAGGTGTCGACAGTGCTCAGGGCCCGTGGAGCACGCGGTGAGTAGCCAACCTTAGGGGGTAGGGAGCGCTCAGACCGTGGCCTCCGAGGTGACTCAGGAGGGAGCTTCTCCAGCCGTGATCCTGGGGGGCGGAAGGGGGTCTGGAGCGTGAACCTGGTGGGGCGGCCCCGGAGGAGATATGAGGAGGCGAGTGTGCATCTTGAGTTCGTCTCCAGGAGGAAGTCCACTTTCACCCTGTGTGTGCTGGCGTCGGGGTCTGCTTTGTTCCCAGCTGGGCGACGCTGGCTGTGAGGCCTCAGAGTCAAACCCGGGCCTTGACCTTGCCTGAGATCACGTGGCTGACGGACAGAGACTCGCAGTCCTTGCGCATACTGCTCCCGCTGAGAGGGATACAATATAATAAAATCTTACTCAGTATATTTGTATACAGAGTGTTCCATAGGAGTCGCTCAGTTTATTTAGGTAGTTTGGAGTTTTCAATATAGACCATTTGGGAAATATAGAAAAGTAATGAAAAGATGACAATTACTCAAATTAACTATTACTGACATTTTAATTTTTCCTTTTAGTTTTTTGTTTTGCATGTAATAGTAGCTAGGCAGGTTTTATATCCTATTTTCCTTCTTAGGTTATAAGCATTTTCTATTTAATTCTTCTTCAAGATTATTTTGAACGACTACAGAGTATATCTCATTTGGCTGTGTAATCCTTTGACTCTTTGTGTTGGGAAGAAAGACAGCCCACCCCCCCACAAAAATACAGCTTTGATCATTTTTGTACCTAAAAATTTTTCCAGATTTATGAGTTCTTACTGAAGAGAGATTCTTTGTAATTGATTTACTGATTTAAAGAGTATGGCCCTCTTTTAGGATCCCTGATAATACATATATTATTATTTTTCTTAGGAGAAAACTACATAAAGAGCAGTATATACTGTTGGTGTTTGAGTTTACTTGTGTGTCACAGCTTGGCTAGCTTTGAGTATCATTTAAAAACATATTTCTGGGTGGCGCAGTGGGTTAAAGCTTCTGCCGTCAGCTCAGGTCATGATCTCAGGGTCCTGGGATCTAGGCCGGTGTTGGGCTCTCTGCTCAGCAGGGCGCCTGCTTCCTCCTCTCTCTCTGCCTGCCTCTCTGCCTACTTGTGATCTCCTAAGTTTAGCCGTTTGTGTATTTTGTAAGATCATCCGTCCTTTACCAGTTTATCTTTGTGGGTCTACTATAGTGCTTTTAGATTTTTAACAACATACCTTTAGTAGTATAACATTTCTCAGTGATGATTTTTTAGAAGAAGATTAAAATACTGTGTTAGGTCTGTGTGTCTTTGTTTCTATATTTCAGTTTATCTCTGCATGAATACAAAGTCATTCCCAGATTGTTTGTTAAATGTTAGGTACATCTCTGTAGCCGTATGGGGAAGAGTTAGTCTAGAACCATATGTCAGTCCTGACATCAGAATTAACTCTAGGTGGCTCAGAGATTTACATACAAGAAGGAAAACATGAAAGGTGTAATATGTGTATGAAAGATTTTTCAGAGCATCACGTAATACCCAGAAACCACTAAAAATGGAAATTCAAATACTCAGAAATCAAATTTCTGCATGATGTAAAGAAAAAAATATAAAAAAAGTGAAGACAAACCTCAAATTCAAGAAAAAAATATGTGCAATTCTTTCTCATAAAAAAAAAACCTCCTAAAAGTCAGTAAGATAATAAAAACTAAAGTCCAAGGTATGGAGAAAAATGGGAGCATATATGAACAAATAGCACAGAGAAACTGGAATTTCAGGTGTCATTTTAACATATGAAAAGCTGCTCATAATCAGAAATGTAAATTAAAAACTTGAGTTTTATTTTTTTAGGTGGTTACTGTATTTTTTTCTAATTTTAAATTAAAAAATTTTTTTAAATTTAGTTTTTTTTAAAGGTTTATTTCTTTTGGGTGGGGTGAGGCAGAGGGAGATGGAGAGAGAGAATCTTTTTTTTTTTTTCTTAAGATTTTATTTATTGACAGAAACACAGCTAGAGAGGAAACCCGAGCAAGGGTTGTGAGAGGGGGAGAAACAAGTCTCCCACCGAGCAGGGAGCCTGATGCGGGGCTCGATCCCAGAACTCCGGGGTCATGACCTGAGCCGAAGGCAGTCGCTTAAGCAACTGAGCCATCCAGGCGCCCTGAGAGAGGGAATCTTAAGTAGTCCTGAGCCAAAATCAAGTTGGATACTTAACTGAGTGAGCCACCCAGGGACCCCTAAATTTAGTTTTAATTGGGGTATAGTTGTCATACAATACTGTGTTATTTTCAGGTATGTAACATAGCGATCTGACAGTTATGTATACTGTAACGCTCACGACAACGTGTAGTCACCATCTATCACTACACAAACTTACTACGGTATTGACTATAGTCCCCATGCTGTACTTTTCATCCCGTGACTTATGTATTTTATAACTGGAAGTTTGCCTTCACCTATTTCACCCATCCTCTCGCCCCTTCCCTTGGCCAACCACCAGTTTTCAGTATTTGAGTCTGTTTCTGTTGGTTTATTTATTTGTTTTTTAGATTCCATATATAAGTGAAATCATATGGTATTTGTCTTTCTCTTTCTGGCTTGTTTCACTTAATGTGATACCCTCTAGGTCCATCTATGTTGTTGCAAATGGCAAGACTTATATTTTTAATGGCTCAGTAATATTCCATTGTATGCACCACATTTTCTTTATCCATTCATCTGTTGATGGACACTTAGGTTGCTTTCATATCTTTGCTATTGTAAATAAGACTGTAATCAATACAATGGTGCATAAAGCTCTTCAAATTAGTGTTTTCATTTTCTTTGGGTAAATATTCAGAAGTGGTATTCCTGGACTGTATAGTATTTCTATTTTTAATATTTTGAGGCATTTCCATACTCTTTTCATAGTGGCTGTACCAGTTCTCATTCCCAGCAACAATTCCTAAGGTTCCCTCTTCTCCACATCCTCCCTAACACTTGTTATCTTTTGTCTTTTTGATACTGGCTATCCTGACTGGCTTAGGGTGATGTTGTTGGGTTCTGATGGAAGTGCCGATAACCTTTGACTAGTTCCACTTCTAGTAATCTATCATACAGGTGTATTCCCATGGTATGCAAAGATGAGTGCTATGATTTTCAACTAGGAAAGACTAGAAATAGCCAGATGTTGATGGAGACTTGGTTACTCATGGGATGAGTCATTTTAATGTCATGGGACATTCATTCACTGGAATACTATGTGGTCTTACTGAAGAAGAACAGTAGAGAGCAGAAGGTACGCTAAGTAGCTCTGGGGGGAGAGCCAAGGGAGAGCAGTTAGTAGAATGTCCCCATTTTAAAGGATATGTACATGTTTGTGTACAAAGACTATCTCTGAAAACAGGGTAGTGAAGAAGCTTGTGTCCAGGGAAGAAGAGGGGCTCTGGGAGTAGGAACGAGACTCGCTGGCTGTTCACTTGGTAACTTCAGAGTCTGGGCCATATATATTCTTCACTCATTTAGAAAGGCGTGAAGCTGTCCCTGTTTCAAAACACGATCAATTTAGTTTTTGTGTGTGAGATAGTTTCTGTTATTTTTATTGTTCCTTTAATTGTTTGGATTTATTTTGTTTTACCCAGCAAGGCCAGGATCTAAATCTGTTTTTCTTTCCAAACAATGAATGGATTCTTTCCTGTATTACTGATTTCCTACATTCCTAGGTAAATAACATGTTCCTGGATTTGTCCTCTTAACAATCTCCTTCTTGTTCCAGGATCACTTTTAAATTATTAGAACTTCAGAGTTTATTGGTAGCTGATAGATCTGGTTTTGCTCCTGCTGGTACTGTTTCTAAAATACTCCTCTGTGTTCTTGGGTATTTATTATTCAGCTTAGGTATTTTAGAAGTTGATGTATATGAGCTCTAGGAGATGTGCCAAACTGTGGTTCACGTCTTAGCAGTTCCAGTGCCTGGGTTCTTCATAGGACTGTCATTTCTAACGAGTCCTCCTCGATTCCTGCCCTCTTTTCCCGCCTCTCCTGAACATGTAAGTCCTCAAGCCGTCACTCAGCGGGACAGCAAGGCTGGCGGCAGCACTTGAGAGGATGTGCCCTACTGGACTAGAGAAGGGGCCCTCAGTGGAGTGAGGAGTCATTCAGTCATGGGGACGGTGATGGGAGGTGTGGCACTGTTTCAGAGCACATGCACATGAGAGGTGGCCGGCAGGGCACTCGAGCTCCGCCTGTGTCAGGAGGGCACCTGCCCAGGAGGTGGAAGGGGGCAGGAGGAGGAATAGATGCCTATGGGGCATTGACCTAATATATGTATGTTAAGAGTCATGAGGACCCAGGTGTCTTTCTGTTGGAGAAGGGAGTTATAGTACAGAAAGGAAGACAACCAGAATGCACCCTGAGTGTCTGACTGGAATTGAACATATGGATGTGAACCCATGATTTTGGGTATATAGGCAGAAATAAATATGGTTGTGCGCGAACACCTGTGTTCCCTGGCTCTGTTCTTTGAAAGGGTCTGGAAGCAGCCACAGCCGGTTGCAGTGGGAATGCCTGGTGTCCAGAGCTGGGCTTGTGACCATTCTCCCCGAAACACAGCTAGGGCTCCTTGGAGAAAAGCTGGCTGTAGGGCAGATGCAGGAAAAGGCCGAGATGAGCCTATTGGGCCAGAAAGAACAGCAGGGCTCAAAGAACGGAGCGGCATGGTCACAAGGCTACAGAAGCCGGCTCGAAGGGGCTCCTGGTGGTCTGGGAGCAAATCGAACATAAAATAAATGAAACAGTAACACCGAAGAGGAGCAAACGAGTCCTTATTGAAACAGATAATGAGTAGATTGAATATTTGAGGATATTTTACAGTATCAAAGTCCTTTCCCACACAATACTTATTATTCATAAAAGGAGGAAGGGTGGCTTTAGCGTAGCAAAGCCTAACAGGTCCCACTCCAGTCCAGGAACGTGAACTTGACAAGTGACGAGGGCGTCAGTGGGAATTCCCACACAATAGGCTGTAGTGAGAAAACAAACCCTCGGTCCCGTGAGATTCCTGCTGTGCATCTGATCATGGGGGTGCCTCAGACAGACCTCACTTGTGACCGTCACAGACTGCAGGGGCTGTCCTCTTAAGCCGCGACAGGGCCAAGGAGCGCTCAGGGCTGGCTGCGGTGTAGGATCTGAACTGGGTCTTTGTGGTAAAAAGGACACTTTGGGGTCAGTTGGAAAAACTTAAACGGGGTCTGAGGATTAGGTCTTAATTTATCATAAAGTGTTGATGTCCAGTTATTGATTGTAAGAGAATGTCTTTGTAGGAGATACCGATGTCTTGCCAGGTGTTGGGGTTTCAGAGATCAGCTATTTATGGTCCAAAAAGTATTTTTTATTGTATTTGCAACTTTTCTCTAAGTGTGAGATTTTTTTAGAGGAGAAGAAAGTATTTCCATAAGGCGCCACTTTTAGAAATTTGGCTCCTGGCTAAGATGACAATTAAGAAGTATATGTCTGACTCTTCCTTATTAACAGCTTTTAGGGTTCTCCTCAGTGATGATCAGGGAGGCGTGTGGGTGTGTGTGTTTTAAGATCATTTTTACTCTAAAGGTGTTATTCGAGCTACTTGTGAAGAATGTAGAGGAAGGTGTGATGCCAAAAGTCCCGAATTGCCCTTTCTCCAAATTTAGTCATGGAAATAGCCTCATTAAAAAAAATTTATGTAACTTTTCAGAAATTTTCTGTGTAAATGGATACCCTTGCATTTATGTATGTGCACATATTTACTGTGCAGATTGAATTATCCTATACACACTTTTCTGCCACTAAACTATTTTCATTAAATATATTGGATACAGTAAGGTGCCGGTACGTGTCAAAAGACGGCTGCCTTCTGATTTGCCACATTATCTGTTTTTAGTTGCATCATCATTAATGAGTATACTTAATGACCGTTTTGATTCTAAATATTTTGAGACTACAGACAGTGGTTTACAACAGTGAATATCCACATATGTTTCTTAACACATTTGGATATGCTTGTCTGTGAGAGAAATTTCTAGAATTGAAATTGGTTGGTCATAAGTTATGCATTTTTAAATATGTGATGATTCCAAGTTCCTTCTAAGGATTCTAAGGAGGTAGCGGCCCTTCATACCCCGGAAGTCTTGCGTTTGGATCTCCGCACCTCAGCAGACATAAGCTACTCTCCTCAGAGAGGAGGACTTATCTGACTTTAGTCTGTATTTGAGTCTGTAGTTAGTCTCTGTTTGCACTTTCCTATGAATGGCTTTTCCAGGCCTTCCCACTTTGTATTGATCTTACTGGTTTATAAGAGTTATTTGTTAGATTAAAGAAAGGAGCCCTGTTTGGCGTTATTTCTTAACCATGTGGGCAGTTTAAATTTTTACGTGGCCAGATTTATCAGTCTTATTCTCTGACAGTTTTAGGGTTTTGTATCCTGCTTGGAAAGACTTTAGTCTTTAAAAATTATATTTTTATAATATTCCCCCCCAGTATTTCCCTTAAAAAAATCTTTTTGATTTGTGTAGCTGGTTTATGGTCCCAACACCATTAAGAGGATGTGAGAACACCTCATTCCCAGTTCATGAATTTTAGGTTCGTATGATTATTATCCATATCAGTTAAGAAAGGGAGCGATTGCAGAGGAAGGGGTAATTACTTTGAGAAATAGAAAATGAGTTTATGGGAGCAGTACAGATGGGGTTGGTGTAGGGCACGCTGCGTAAATACAGTTCCAGATCACTGTAAATCAGAAAAAGAAATACAGCTCTGAAATGTGCATTTGGGATTGAGTGGTTTCTGTCATGTCAAAATATAATCTTGTTTTTCTTATTAAAATGTTAGTTTATGGCCAGTTTGATTTTGATAGACAGGTGCGATTGCCATCTTGCTGTTCTGCATTCCTGAAACCTTGACTTCAGCGTGGATGCCGATTTCCAGCCTGTGCCTTCACCTCGGGTGCAACTTACATACGTGGCTCAGTGTTCCCACAGCGACGCGCACTTGGTTGGTGGGGTGCTGGTGCTGTCCAGGCTGTCCCTTGGGCTTCAAGCTTGAAATCAAGGGGTAGGGGTGTGTGTGTGTGTGTGTGTGTGTGTGTGTGTCTGTGTCTGTGTGTGTGTCTGTGGACCAGCAGGTGTGTAAATGGAACCGGATGACAGGTTTCAGCCATTGGATTTTAATCCCCAGCTGTAGGTAATGTGCTCAGACCTGGAACCTTAGATCAGCTCCTTCCTTGGTTTTCCTCCCATCTCTTCGTTTCCCCTGTTTGTCTTCCTGTTGAATATTTATTTCCACATTTGCATACCCAGAAGCAATCTTGCGTAACGTACGAGGTAATTTCGGTCCATAGGGTCATCTCTTGGTATGGTATCTAATGACTTTATAGTTAATATGAATGACAGGTCAGAAACCTTGGGGAGAAATTTAAGAATTTTAAATGAGCATTTAACGTGTTCAGAAGTAGCGGAAAGGGATTTGTATGCTGAGCAGGGTGACAGTTTTGTGTGCTGTGTCATAACCTTGATGGGTTGGGTCATTCCCTAGGAGGAGAGTAAAGCTGAAAGGCTAAGTAACTGGTTTAGGGTGATTCAGCTTTTAAGTGGGTGAGCTGCCATTCAGATCCTTGTGGAAACTTCCCAGTAGACTCCACTGTAACCATGCGCCCTATTGCAGGGTCCCTTTGCAGAGAAGACTTCCGGCTGAAGTCTTTTAAGTACATTAATAAAATGTGAGGAAGGCTGGTTTTCAGAGATAACGCTCAGAATCATGGTACAAAGCACAATGGAGTGAATCATCAGTGAGTCGTGCCTCAGGGCATATTCCTACCAGGAACTCCCCAGACCCCTGTGTTCCATAGGTTCCAGGACCCCTGGCCCCCCAGCGTCCTAGGCTCCTATGTTCAAGAGTTTGGGAAATTGCCTCCGTGGGACAGGCAAGTGAGGAAAAGTAGCACCTGTGAAGAAGAGTAAAGGATTTGCAGTTCATACTCTGAGCAGAAACACGGCTGTTGGACCACTTGGGCAGAATGTGGAAATTATATAATTATTTTGCCAGAATTGCAACCATATCACCAGATTATAAAAAATTAAAAATAAGCCTGTTTGTTAGATTTTTGCAGATAGGTTTATTTTATCCACTTCTTCCTGTGGGAAGTACGTTAGAAAATAATATTCTTTTCCTTAGGAAAACATCTTTTTTCTGTACCCAAAGTGAAGGGCTGCATGCGCGGGCCTCGGAGCCCGAGCGGAGGTTTGCGTGCCGCTGAGGTTTGCGTGCCCTTAACGCCTGTCTTCTTCTTGTGCGCAGGCAGCTATTCTCCACGTCCTCCCGAGCCTTCCTGCAGAGTCGGCGGGTGCACACCTTCTTTCAGGCCGGACAGGCGGACCCCCTGCACAGCCTCAGTAAGTGCCTCTCCTCCCCTCTCCAGACGCCGGCCACTCGGGCCTCACCTCCCCGAGCCGCCCTGGGTCCACGTGCCACCTGGGTCCCTCCCTGTCGGGCAGAGCGGCACTCGCTCAAGAGATGTGTAGTCGGCTGTGATGCTGACCCCGCAGTTCTGAGGCAAACGCTGTGTGAAAGCTAACGTCCCAGATCCGACCGATCGCCGGGCAGGGGCCGCTGTCTCCCACCCATGGGCACCCTGGGTCCTTGGCGGCCTCGTCACCCGGCGTACGGGTCATAGAGAGGCTGGGCTGCCCAGCGCCTGCTGTGGACCCTCTCAGTGTTTGCCTTTCCTCCTGGGTCCCCTGTTTCCAGAATGATCTCCTCAGCCTCTGCGACTGGAAACCCAGGCCTTACCGTCTCCCCTTTTCCGTTCTGTATCCAGTCGTTGGCAGGCCAAGGCACGCTGGGCCGAGAGGGTCTTCTTTCCGCCCCTCCTCCTGGGCCCATTGTTGGCAGCGAAGCCTTTCTTCCCTGCACACCCCGCGCCAAGCCTCACTTGTCTCGGATTCTAGCTTCTCACTTCCCTTTAACCTACCCCAGGATTGCCCCAGGGATCAGTTGCTTAATCCCTGCCTGAGAACTTGAGAAGTTGGGTTTGAAATTGAACCCGGCCGTGAGCCTCCTTGTACCTTATTGCTGGTCTCTCTGGCTTGGCATCCGCCCAGTACACCTGCCATTTCCCGTCCCGGGATCTTGGCTCATTCTGCACCTGAGCTTTTCAGTGTCCTTCCTTTTGGCACAGCCTGTTAAAATCACACCTGTTTTAAGACCCACCTGAAATACCACCTCCTGAAGATTTCCCCATTTTTTCCTTCTATTCCTGTGGGTTGGTTTTTGCCCTCATGTCTCATCCTTCATCACGGTTGGCCTTATGCATTGTTTTATGTCCTCTTTCTCAACTGCCTGTTTAAGCAAACATTGCCAGGAACATGGACGTGTGCCTTAGGAGGACGTGCTGGCTTCCCCCACAGCCACTCTGGCAAGCGGCTACGTACTTTAATCTTTTTCTGCTTTCAACAAAGTCATATTTTTTCTTGTAACTAAAGGGGAAAGAAAATGCATATTTCATCATTTTGAGGTGGAAGAAAAAAGAGGTTATAAAAAGTAAGATGATTGGTTATTATCACATGGGTTAATTTGTTAAAGATTCTCTCATGGGGCTCATGCACCTTAAATATTTTAAATAAACAAGTAGCAATTAGAATTAATGACTTTTTTTTTTCAAGATTTTATTTATTTGACAGAGAGAAACACAGCCAGAGAGGGAACACAAGCAGGAGGAGCGAGAGAGGGAGAAGCAGGCTTCCTGCCGAGCAGGGAGCCCGATGTGGGACTCAATCCCGGGTCTCCGGGATCATGACCTGAGCCGAAGGCAGAGGCTTAACCAACTGAGCCACCCAGGCGCCCCAGAATTAATAACTGTTGATGACAGGTTAATAAGACAAGATGAATGACCCTGTGATTAAATTTATGTCTGAATGGTGGCAGTAGCTGTATTTTGTAAAAGAGAATCCTAATCCTCATAGCTCTGTATAGATCTAACAATCAGTGCTTCTGCTTGGACTGAGTGTAAGTGCTTTTTAAGGAATATCACTAACTAGCATCTGTTTAATTCTAAAAATGCACTGAAACATGAAGTTAAACTTCGAATTCAGATTTTAGCAGGCTGCCCAAGAAAACTGGCCCAAGTGAGTAGTGCATAGATAAATAATAGAAAACTCATCATGAGAGCTTTATAGTATTTAAAGTATGTGAGCAGCACTTAAAGAAGGTATCAGGTTGCTATGAAATGAAAATGTATTAAACATACATGTTTTGAGATTGTGGAAAATCTGGTCAGGATGAGCCCATTGTTTCACCAAAGAATGCATTGTTGTCAGAGTTCATTTGCACTTTTTTTGAAAAGAATGATCGCTCTACCCTTTTCCTCCCAAGGATGAAGTGTAGTGTTCTATATTCTGACGATTGAAAAAACAAAATTCTTAAACTCCTAAATGGCTTCATTTTTAAGCTGTGGAATCCCACCAGTCTGTATTTTAGTGGGGAAGTCATCCGGGGCTTTGAGAATGTGGTGACTGGTCAGTGCTGGCCCATGAACGGCTTGTCACCTGCTCTGTGATAGAAGAATAGAGACTGACAGCAGACAGAGTCTGTGCAGCAGTGTGGCCTGACCCCACCTGATCGTATTTTATAAAAGTGACAGTTTATAGCACACTGGAAATGTGCAAGCCCCAGTACACACTGATGTTTGGGGGATGCCCTGATCCCATGCTGCTTCTCAAACTCTTGCACCTGAGGCAGTGGGGCTGGCGGAGGGGAAGCACGTGCCACCGTCCTGTGGTGTGTATGGAGAGAGCCGGCTCCGCCATCGGGATCCCTGCTCCCAGGCCAGTGTTTCGTGCTCTGTTACTTCGGTTTCTTAAAGGACCCAGCTAGCAGAAATGTTCCCTGTACCACTAACTCTCCATTCTCCTCTTCTTGGGAGAAAAGGAATCCTTCTATGTGTTTTCTTTTGTTATAGTCTTCCTAAAAAGTTAATGATACTGAGTACTTCCTGCAGATAACTTACAGTCCTCTCTGAAGACTTCTAAAATCTTAGAACACTTAAAGGAAGACAGTTCGGAAGCATCAAGTCAAGAAGAAGGTAAGTGTGGATTCACTGGAATAAGTCATTCTGCCTGATGTGGGCCCAGGGAGAGGCAAACGGGACCAGTAGAACAGATAAGGAGCCAAGAAACAGACATCTGGGAACTTGGAATGTGACAGGTGGCCTTATAAATAAGTGAGGGAAAAAAATAGACTAGTCAATAAATGATGGTGGCTGGTTTTCCAGTGGAAAAAAATATTTTCTCATTAGATCTGTACTTATCTCATGCATAGAAATTGCAAGTGGTTAACAAAACATATGTAACATCAACTTAATGTAATATGTAAATTATGAAACTGAACTTTTAGATGTTAATAATCTGGGAGAAGAAGGCTTTCTTGTCAAAGCAGAGCATGACTGTAGTGAAGATCTTTCTAATCTAAATTAACTGAACATGTGACCCCCAAACCAGACAGTTAGAAGACAGACATTCAGAGGATAGTCACAGTTGGAAAAAGACTACATCCAGACAACAGAAATACTCTTCCAAAGAATGAATGAGAACATCAGTCTGACTGGAAATAGGGGACAAAAGATAAAGATAGTTCGTGGAAGAAGAAATTTGGACAGCTAGAAACAGGGTTTAGCCCCACGAGTGGTCCAGACCATGCACACTGTAAAAACAGTGAGCTTTCGTTTCACACTCATCAGATCGACAAAGCATTTTCAGTCTGACGTTACCAGGGAAATGAAGTAATGGGATCTCTGATCTGCCGCAGATGGGAATATAAATTAGTACAACTCATCTGGACAGGAATTTGACACTGTGCAGTGAGGTTGGAAGGAATTCTATGCTACTGCCCAGCGGTTCTGCTGCTGTGAAAATTGTTGTCCGTGTGCCCCAGGGACAGAGACAGAAGTCCTCCCGGCGGCCTGTGCGCAACAGCAAATACCTCGCTATGACCCAGGGGCTGTAAATCTTAAGGAAGACACACACTAGAATATTTCAGCTAGTTTACCTCCCTCTGTAGAGGGAGGGAGTTGAAGGGAATGGAGGAGGCCTTCGGGTGTTTCTGTGATATGTTTTGTTTCTTCCTAAAAAGAGGCAGATACAGTTGACCCTTGAACAACATGGAGGGCTCACAGCTGAGCTGTTAGAGGCGAAGCCCCCTACCAGAAGTGTTCGCCATGAGCACGCAGTTTGTGTTTTAGGCGTACTATCTATTGTATTCTTATAATAAAGTAGGCTAGTGAAAAGAAAATGTTAAGACAATCATATGGAAGAGAAAGTAGGTTTCTAGTACTGAACTTCTTCATCAGAAAACAATACGTGTGTGTAAGGGGGGCCCTGGCAGTTCTGACCTGTGTTGTTCGGGCGTCCGTTGAGTAGAGAGACTTGGGGGGTAGGAACAGGGGTGTTTCTTCTCTTAAGAGACAGGCACTTTTTAAATATGTGAGACGCCTCATTTTTACAGTGGTCGAACTAAGAGCCTGAAGTGGAGGGTTGCCGTTTCCCTGTGGCACGTCACAGCGAACCTGCCATAGTTTGGGACAAAACCAGTTTGCTCTTAGCTGGACCGCATTTGAGAGGATATTTAAGGAAATTCAGTAGTTTAGTGTGTCTTTTAAAAACTGCCTCTTTAAGGAATTTTCTGTGAAAAATGCTCAGAAGCGTTCGGCACGGTCTGTTGACACTGTTCCAGTCCCATAAATTAGTTACATCATCCTTTTGGATTTTTGCAGAAGCATTTGGCATAATAAACTGTTTTTTCCTCTACTCTAGACGTGTTACAGCACACCATAATCCACAAGAAACATACTGGGAAAAGTCCCCTCGTGAAGTACGTATCCAATTTCTAAAACGTAAATGTGCGTTTTTAATTCACTGGGTCACATTTACTGGAATTACTGACACATTTGGCTGTAAGTTTGCCATTTTACTATTTGCTTGTTATGTGTCCCACCTTTTCTGTGTTACCTTCTTTTTCTCTCCCTTCGGCGTTAGGGTGGCTTTTATTCTGTTTTTCTCTTCTCTTAAACTTGCTTGTTCTCTGCTGCTTTCGATTCCTCTCGTGGCGGCCTAGAGATTGTGTTCAGCCTGTAACCTGCTGCCATCCGATACGGCCTGTCCTTGTACCTTGGAGGACCTATCCTCCCCATCACGTCCCTTTCCATCTCCCCTGTATATACCGTAAATGTCCCATGTTGCTGTTCCTGTATTCTAGAGCTCTTGAAACTCTTTCTTCACTTGTCAGATTTTACCATTCCAGGGTCCTTCATTCTTGCCTGCACGCCTTTAGCATCCGTCTGCAAGTTCCTTCTCGCTGCAGAACACCAGAGTATTTCCTGTGTTCTGTCTTGCCAGTGATGCGTCCACTTTCTTAGTACCTGGGAAAAAATGTTAATCGGGCCTGCATTTTTGCTAGATAACGGGATCCTAGGTTGGCGGTTATTTTCTGTGAGCACTCTTAAACTCAAGACAGTGTTTTACCATCTTGCTGTTGAATACCTTTGGCCACTCGCTTGATATCCCCTCAGCCCAGCTCTGGCTCCCCTCATTTTTCTCTCATCACACCTTAGCTGTAAGACTAGCCACATTCCACCTGAGAGTGCTTGCTGAGTCTGGGAACCGAGCTGCCTGTCAAACAGGCACAGTCCAGAAAGGCAAGTTAATTTGTCCTCAGGGGTCAGCACTCAACTGATGGGGGAGCTCAGCTTCCTGTCCTTTGGATAGAGAATTCTGGGAGCTGCCAGCAGCTTTGAACTTCTTCTGCTTCTGTTGGTGACCTCAGTAATGGATCCTCACGTGGTTTTGCCTCCTTTCCTAGTTCTGTGTACTCATTGTTCCTGCTTCCTCCCCTGTCAACCATGTCATCCCAGATCCTGCTTTTCTAGGGCTACTAAAACCTGGCCTTCATTGCTTCAGTCTTCTTGTTGCTCTTTAGAAGTTGGTACGCTTTTCAAACTCTGCTTGCTTTTTAAGATTTTCTCATTGCCTGGTTTTCAGCACTTTGCCTAGGATATGTTTGTAGCTGTCTTTGAATGAATTCTACTTCTTGAGTCTGAAGCTTGATATCTTTTGGGTTCAGAGAAGTCCAGGTCATGATCTCTTCAGATACTGCTTCTGCTTGATTCTCTTGTTCTCTTTTCTGAGTCCTGGACGACTTTGGATGATAGACTTCTCACCGTGCCCTGCATGTCTTGTCAACTTCTCGGTGTTCTCCGTATTTTCTTCCTCCCAGTTTCTTCTGACCAAAGTTCCTCCTCACAGACTTTGTTCTTCTCTTTCCAGCGATTGAGTTTTTACTTTCAGTTTCTTTTACAGTTCCAGAGTTGAAATTTGGTTCTTTTTTATATTTTCCAAGACTCTACCAAAAGTCTCATCATCCTATAGTCAATGACCTATTAAGCACTGTTATTTTAAAGGCTCTATTCAGTCAGTACCTTCCTTCTATGGATTCTTTTTGAGTCTATTCCTGTTACATTTCATTTGGTTTTCAGTCACATCATCCTGTCCTTTTAACATGCCTTCCGTATACGCAACTCTTATTCAATGACCCTTGCAGGTTTGAGGCTAGCCGTAGGTAGTACAGGATGACCGTAGCAGAGTCTGAAGACAACGTGCATTTGTTACTAATTTCCTTAAAGATCAGTATTAATTCTTAGATCAGATAGCTGTGTAATAGTTGAGTCTTCTAGTGTACTTTTTTTTTTTTCCTGAGAGAGGTCACTAGGCATTGTGTAAAAAAAATAACATACTGAAGAAAGAAAGGGTCACTAGAGCTTCTTCATGTTGTGATATAATAGGTTCCATTATTGAGGGTACATTTTCATACTTCTGTAAACTTTTTTGATAGCACTATTGGTACAAGTTGTTCTCCATTGGATGGGCTCACCATGCAATATTCTGAACAGAATGGAATCCTGGATTGGAGGAAGCAGAGTTGTACCACCATTCCGCACGCGGAGCACTGTGTGACCTTAGCTGACCAGGTACTGGAGGGTTTTGTTTCTGTCCTTGCCCATCGCTGCTCTAGAAGACGCAAGTCCTCTGTGCATTATTATCTCAGAGAGGGGAGTGTTGGACTCTAAACTTAACTAGAATATAAAGTCTGAGCTCTTCTGAAACCTGACGGAATACCTTGAGACTGCTCAAAAATTTACATTTTGATACAAATTCTATCATATTTATTCTAACTAAGGATACATTAAATGGTTTTGCCAATTTTTTTTGCTTTTGAAAGAATTATTTTATATTTCAGTCACTATCTTGCTGTTTGGTGATGTGAATTTGGAAACCAGCCTTAACCTCGTGAATAGTTGGGGCACTTTCCCCAAGTCCTGAGTGTAATTAGGAAATACCTGCTCTCTCAGGAGTTGGTGTAGTCAAAGCGCAAAATGCCCTCGAGTGTGGCCATCGAGGTATGGTTGTGCCGCAGGCCCAGCAGGATGCTTACTGTGCAGCTCTGGGGAGAACCACCTTCTTTCTAGAAAATAGATTGGCTAACCTGATTTTTATTTCTGGGCAACACTCAGATCCAAATGTTAATCTTTTTTGAGATGCATTTTTACAAACTAAAGCATTGAAACGTATTTTTGAGAAATTGTTTGTTACCCTAGTCCTACTTAATGGCCTATTTTCAGAGTCCATTTGATTATACCTTTTCTCTCGCTACTTCAGGGCCTACATCTTCTCTTTTTAAAGTTCACAAGACTGTTTTGAAGTTCTAACAAGCCGAACTTTAAGAGAATACTGTTGAAGGTGTAGCAAATACCAGTTTCTTGACTGTTTTATTTTGTGGTCAGAAGCAAGAATACAGGTCCATTTTAAAAGCAGACTACCAAGTAGGTATCTTTCCTAGGTTAATATTAAGTATTTATCAGAGAATGTGCAGATTTTAGTGATTCAGGTAGGTATCTTCAGGAAATAGGTTAGAAATCAGAATTTATAACTAGGAATATATTATTTTAATGTTTGATCTCAGAATAGAAGGATAACTACACAGTATGGTTTAGTGTTAGTCTGTTTGATTTCTTTTTATTCTTTCCATTAGCATTCAACTGAGAAACGAGGCTTATCTTCAATAAATAAGAAGAAAGGAAAGCCACAAATAGAAAAGTAGGTTCAATGTAATGTTTCCAGTAATAGAAATTGGTAAGGCAACATGTGGGGTGTGACTTTGGGCCTGTTTAGTTGACATCATAGAGATAGTATTTTTCGACTAGTTTTCTTCCTATTTTTACTTCGAGGCTTCATTTTTTTAAAGTCAAAGTTATCAACAAATGCACATGATTGGAATAAAGCTCTTGCCAAATCTGTTCAGCTCGGAGGGGTAGAGAACTCTCAGAAATGTACCTAAAGGTGTATCCTTGCATTTAGATTCTAGCTTGCTAAATTTTTTTTATTCTAAAAATTGAGGGGAATTTTATTTTATGTGTTTAAAAGATTTATTTATTAATTTGTCAGAGAGAGAGAACACAGGCAGGGAGAGCAGTGACGAGCAGAGGGAGAAGCAGGCTCCCCACTGAGCAGGGCGCCCGATGCGGGGCTCGATCCCAGGACCTTGGGATCATGACCTGAGCTGAAGGTGCTTAACCAACTGAGACACCCAGGTGCCCCAAGGGGAATTTAATTTAATTTAAGCAGTAATACTGCTTAACTGGGTTCTCTAGAGAAGCTTATAAAACATGTCGCTAATGTGTATACTTTGGGTCTAGGGAGAAAATGAAGAAAACTGACAACAGATTGAATAGTAGAGTAAATGGTATTAGACTCTCCACTTCTCAACATGCACATGGTGGTTCTGTGAAAGGTAAGAACGTTTTTCTTTTAAATACCCATCACCCACATATATTTAACGGGGCACCTATTATAATAGGTATTGAACAGTCCTGTCAAATCCTGATACTGTACTTTGATCCTGCAATGATGCAAATACCAATGTCTGAATTAAACCATTCTGAAGTATTCATGGCATTAATTGTGACGTAGAGTGGAGGTGAACCTTTCCTTTGCTGCAGTTCTACTTACCTGTCTTCTATCTTCCCCTTCCTCTGGTAGCAACCGCCTCCTCACTTGTTTGCTTCTAAAGCCAGTCCCTGCTGGAAGATCTTTTCTACCCTCATTCATTTTCTGGAATCTGACCATCGTTTGTGCAGTTTTATGGACCTTTAAGGGAACGCAGATGCTCAGATTTTTATTGTACTAGATTTGCACAATTTCCATTTACCCACTTTTATTTTAAGGTCTTTTTACTTTTGTTGCTTTTGTATTTATTTGAGAAATGTCCTTTCTGCTGGTTCGATGATAACTTTTCAATGTCATGTTTACTATTAATAGGAAAGATAAAAGAGAATAGAAGCCCATAGCCTGGTAGGCGAACATTTTTTGTTCATGCTTGTACCCTAGCACATTTGTTGACTGGTCTGACCTCACAAATTAAGGGTTTTTTAATTTAAATTTTATTCAAATATTAGCACACTCAGTTGTGATACAACATGAATAACCAGAATATATATTTTTAGTGGAGTCTGCTTTTAAACCAGGTATGTATTCAGAGAGACTGAAAATTGATACAGGAAATATGTTTATGTTTTGATTCTAAAATCATCTGGCCAACTCACTGAATTAACTAACTGAACTGTCTTTGGGGGAAAAAAACCCCACGTTGTTGATGAGTTTATTGTAACACTTAACTATCGTTGAGGTTTCCGGTTGTGGCGGCAACTAAAAGGAGGAGGAAAAGCTAAACCAAGAACGACAAGAGGTCTCTGTCAGTGGATGGTTGGAAACTGCTTCTGGCACTTTGCCCTGTCTCTGGTTTTCCTCCCTCCAGCTCATTTTCTGCACTGCCCACGTGTTTGTCTCCTAGATCACTTGCTACATTCGGTCACTTCCCATTCGAAATTCCTGTCAAATGTGCCCCACCCTCGGAACATTGCTCTGTTTCTTGTCTCTCACATAATCTGGGAACTGCTGCTCCCCGAAGGAGCACACCACTCTTCTTTCCTCATTAGCTCCCTATTTGCAGGGAAGTTCTGTGGATTTGTACTCCACTAGTTATGTAAATGTGCGGCCTCTCCAAAGCCTTATTTTTTTCCTCATTTGTAAAACAGGAATAATAACCTCCTTCCCTAGATTATAAGAATTAAATATGGTTGCATCTGAAAAGCATTTCACCATTGCGGAGCACCTTGGTGCCCGTAATTTAGTTCCTTTTCCCTATTCGAAGGTAGAAGAAAACATACACTAGGTTATTGAGAACTTCCTGAATAACATCCCCAACTCCCAGTTCCTTTGGCTCTTTATTTTCCAGTATTCTGGAAATACAGCATCAGGACTTTTTTTTTTTTTTTTTTTTAATTAAGATTGACCTTATTCTGTGTCCTGTAGTGTGACTATATGTGGAATCTCTAAATTTGCATTGATGTCAAATGTAGCTCAGATGCTTGCCGACTCTGAGTAAAAAAAAAAACAAACAAACCCTCTCTTTATTAATGTACCTTTGAAACACTGGGATATAAAGAAGGAACTACCCTTAAGCATTCAGTAAACTGAAGATATATTTAAGATTTTTTTCTTTATGGAAAAATCCTGCATGTCCTAAAGTGTAGAGACTGTATTGGGGTCGAAAATATCAGCTCCTCCTGACTGGTAGGTTGTCTGAGTCTTTAAATAACCAGGAAGAGTATTAGTCATTTTTGATCTTAAAATTTAACTTCTTTTTTGAGTAATAATGCATTTATATAGTTCAGCATTCTAAAGATACAAAAGGGAAGGCAAAGTCCCTTACCGCCTGCCTTCATGTCATGTCCCCCCAAGAAAGCAGGCATCCTGTTTGTTATCTGTATTCTTTGCAGTGTATATGCTTTTAAAAAAACCTCCAGCTTTAAATCTCTCCACTGAAAGACTACTTGCTTTACTTCCTCTGCTCTATTAAGAACTTAGTCCCACGGTATCACCTGTGTTTCTTCTACCCCATTCTTCTGTTGTGGATTGTGGCACCAGGAAGCTTGGGGGGCTGTGAGATAGTTGACCTCTGAGTAATTCTTTTAAGAGATTCCAGAGACTTAAAAATCTCCAGCTTCCTTTAATAACCCACTGTGGTTCTGTCATCTGATGGACCTACATGCTTCTTCAGTCCACCTTCGCTTCTCTTTGTTTATACCTACTGATAACCAGGATTTTTATTGTTAGGATATGGTAAGCTTGGGGGTTCTGTCTTCTTAGTAACATGCATAACCTTTTACCCTTTGAGAGAGAATGAATAAAGAAGTGTATGCTTCTGTGGGCGGAGCATCCTTCCGCGTAATTGTTTCTTCCTCCCTGTGCACACCTCCTGACTCCAGAGGGTCACATAATTCCTGAGGAAGAAAGTTCCAAAAACTCCGTGCCTTCTGGATCATCAAAGAGAGAATTATGTTTAGTGTAGATTTAGACTTATGTATGTAGCTCCTTAAAAATTGCAAATTACTATATTTGACAGTTTGGTGATTAGAATATTTACTCACTATGTAATCTAGAGTGAATCATTCTATAAATTGACATTTGGAGAAATAGTTGCTCTTTTTTTTTTTTTTTTTAAACACATTCCAGAACATACTCTTTGAGGTTTCAAAGACTCCACTGTAGTTTCAGTGTCTTGAGTTTTAGTGAGCAAATCTCAGCTCCAGTGGCTCCCTTTTATTAGCACATCATTTCTGGTATGATAACTATCATTGGATCTTTGATTCCCTTGGTGGAATTGTTCATTTACTTACATGTGCAATTTCCGTATGTGCTACAGTTGTGTAGGTTTTCCTTTCATTAGTTTAATGCCAGGCTCCTTGGCCACCACGGCACGTTAATGGTGACCTGAAGACGATCTAGTGTTGGCTTGCATAGTCTTGTTGTGACTGGTAATGCAGAGCCTATTGCTGTGTATAAGTACACTCCAGCTTTCTTTTCTGTGAAATTATTACTTGCCCAAGTCACTCCTCTGCCACACAGTCCCATGAGATTTTGTGCCGTTTTTCCTTTGGCAGTTTGGCATTTTATTACCCAAAGGGAATTAGCAACATGTGCATTCTTAATGACTTTACTCTTTAATATCTCCTCACCGTTGGAGTGGTTGGGCTAGGCCAGGTCATCATCCTTAACAGTACTACCTTTGTTATAAATTTAATACCTTCAAAGGACACAGATTAGATAACTAACTTGTTCGTTATGCAAACCATATCTTCTTTCTAACACATACTGTGTCCAAGCAATTACCTTTTATTGCTTCTACCAGGTTGCTGTAGAAGTGGTTCACTCATCTGTATAATTCCGAAATGCCTCCAGAATTCCTTGTGTGGGGATTTATACACAAAACATATGTTGAATGCTTGCTGTGAGGCAGAAACTATGTTAGCTTCCGAGTTTACAGAAATAATAGAACACTTATCTAAGTTGGGCCAGTGCAGGAAGGTCTAGTACTAGGTATACTAATAATCTTTTCTCTGTGCCCAAAACAGATATGGCTAATTGGTGGTGACAATAAGGTACAGCCCTGTACTATAGCCCCTAACCCACCTCGAAGTGGGCTTGGTTTCTGGGCAGAACTCCAGGGCTACTCAGTCTAGATGGGAAGCATTTGACTGTTTTTAAATGCTTAGGCACAGTGATTTAACTGAATAAACATTTTTGGCAGTCAGTTCCATTCCTGAGTTAATTTTCCAGTAAGCTCTGAAGAGTTAAAATATCTGGACTTAGATAACGGCCCCCTGTGCTGCTACTGAGCAGACCTACAGAGAACCTTCACTCTGATTTTTTTTTTATTAAAGTTCCTAAGACTGACTTGTTGTTCCTTGGCCTTTATTTTAAGAATGTATATGTTATTCAGTTATTTTCCATTAAAATTGTGTTTTAATAATGATTTCTTACCTAGGTCAAGGACCAGCTTTTTTAGGTATTTGTAGACAAACTGAAAGAAGAAAATTTTTACAGCTGTAATTTATTCTAATGGCTCAATTCAGAAATTCATTTAACTACTTAACATGATTTTTAAAAAATAGAATTGTTATTTTTAGATGTGAATTTGGACATCGGATCTGGACATGACACATGTGGAGAAACCTCTTCAGAGAGTTACAGTTCTCCTTCTAGCCCACGACATGATGGAAGAGAAAGCTTTGACAGTGAAGAAGAAAAAGACAGAGGTTTGCTCTCTGGAAGGGATGTGGGGGTGGCAGAGGACAGTGTGTGTTGTCTCTTAAAATCAGTCAGACATAAGTAATTTTACGTTCCTATACAATGTCATTATTGATTTTAAATTTAACTGGTATAAAGGGTGTCTTATAGACTACTGACTTGGCAGTTCCTAGCAGTGTTGATTTCTTTAAAGCTTTATTTCCCTGCATATGAAATTAAGTAGAGAGAAAACAGTCATAATAAATAAAGAGTTCGGTATAGAAAAATTGAAAATGTATGTGTGTTGCTAGAGGTACTTGTTTATAATATACATATCTTCCTAAGGAATTGATCCTTTTATCATTATAAAATATAATAATTTTTGGCTTACAGTCTATTTTATCTGAGAATAATATAGCACTCTGGCTCCCTTGGGTATTATTTGCAGGGTACTTCTTTTTCTGTCCTTTTGCTTTAAGCCTGTTCATGTCTTTGAATTGGAAGTGTGTCTCTTATAAATAGATAGCATGTAGTTGGATTATGGCTTTTTAGCTATTTGCCCATCTCTGCCATTTGAGTGGAATGTTTGATCCATTTAGTTTTACTGTAATTACTGATAACATAGGATTCACACCTGACATTTTGCTATTTGTTTTCTGTATGTATTATGTTCTCAATTCCTCCTTCAACAGAAGCTCAGAGTCAGCCAAAAGTAAGAATGTTGGGCTTTCTCAGGTCTTTCCTGGGCTTACATACAGCCCAAGACATGAGCATGGCCTTCTAGATTCTTAGGAATATGTGGAAGCTTTTCAAAACTCCCTGAGGACATCTCATTCTTGGCTGTTTTCTTTTTTTCTTTTAAGTTTTTTGGTCAAGCTCTTGTTAGCCCCAACTGGTAATGCTGCCTCAGGCAACCAGGTTGTTAAACATTTGCTGCTGATTGATTGTGACAAAGGCCCCATGCATAAGCAGTTATTTAACACAGGGTGAGCTCCAGCTGCTAGGCCAATAGTGACAGCTCTTTGGGGATGGGGCTTTTAGCTCCAAACCCATACTTTTTCTAGTGGCTGCTAGTTTATATAGCGACTGTAGCTGTAAAACTTTTCCTTTATAAAGCTACTTCTGAGCTGAGAAAGTATACAGGAATTAGGGCAAGGTAAAATGCTACAGTACTCGTGCTTCTTTCTGGAATAAACATCCTCAGATTGCTGTAAGCCCTTAGTTAATTTCTAGAGTTATGAAAAAGTTGATTTTGACAGTTTTTGCCAGGATTCGTGTTCCTTCCATGCAGGAGTAGAGTTTTAGAGATCCTTACCGTACCGTTCTGGAAATGAGATCTCAAAAATATATATATTAAGTGAGGGTATCATTCTTTACACATGATAAAGACATCTGATTGTTAATATCTTGGCTATAAACTTCTGATTAGGAACATATTGGTTCTAAGGTATACCCATGCTAGTGGGAAAAATGAAATGATTTCTCTTGCTATGAAGATCTGTAGGGAGCCTCAGACCACAGCGTTTCAGCCACATGTGGCTTCTTGCTGGGGCTGTGTATAGGTTCCCCAGACCTTCACTTCTGTGTTAGAGCATCAGATCGTGTCTCAGGGAGCTGCGGCACGAGTGCTGCTGCATCACTCAAGCCCGTGCCGACCGTGCAGTTTTTCTGAAGCCCTGGCCTGAACCAAGGCAGCATGCAGTGTCTCTACCACCAGTTCTCATCGGAGGCAGCCCTGCTTCTGATCTGCACTTTCCTCCTGAAAAAGAAAAAAAGGAACTAACTCCCCAGAGCTCTTATGAAGGTTAAATGAGAGCATTTTTATGCCTTATCCAGAATAGACAGGCTTTCAGTGTGTTTCATTTCACATGCTCTGCTTGATTCTGTGGGATTTTCTGATAATCTGGGGGCCTGTGAGCTAATAGTGCACATTTGGCCTCTTGGTCAGAAGTGGGAAGAACACATCTGTGCACTTGGCTTACTTTGCAGCCTCCCTTTCCTGCCGTCCAATAGGGTGAGTTCTCGGGGCCGAGGTGGAGGAACTTGCCCTTTTCCAGAGAGAAACAGGCTCTGTTATCAAGTGACTAAATTGAGCCTTCCCTAAATGAGGAATCATTTGGAATGTCTAAAACCAGCAGGGGGAAAATACCACTGTGGGAAAAAGCTTTAATCATTTTTAGAATTTTGAGTACATGAAAAGGTTGGTTTAAAAAGCACGTGACTTTGTTGTTCTGTTGCTCATAATGGGGTTTTGTTTTGAGACTTCATACTTTTGAAAGCCAATGCAAAAAAGGGAGAGACCATCTCTCATTAGCTAGATGAGTCCTTAGAATGCTCAGAAACCCACTTGGGATCGTTTAAACTCATGGAGCCAATTGCCATGACTTAAGATTCAAAGAAAGCCCAGTTCATACAGAAATGTAGTTAACCATCTGAAAAATGCTCTGTCTTCTTTGGACTTAAATGTTTGTCTTTGTGTGTTCCAGTGATGGTTATAGATACAGATAAAATGCCTTGAATAAGTTATTAATTTTTAGATATGTTTGGTTTTGAAGCATTTAGGAAAAAAAACCTCAGTTATTCAGGGAGGTTTATGCTAGAATCACTTACTTATAAATGGAAACTCTTCTTCCTAATTGTAATAAATGACTATAAATAAATAATAATTGACTGTAGATAACACTGTTGACATCCTGAGTCATTAAGCAGGTTCTGTTTAACCTTCCTTGAGGAAGAGTATGATTTGTGTTTAGTATTGTTTCAAAAGTTCTTAACATCTTTGCTCATTGTAGCTAGTTGTTACCTTGATACCATGTAAACATTTTTAAGTACATTGATAGAGTTCTGCTTATATTTATGAACAAAAAAGATGTGAAAATAGACACTACATTTAAGCATGGTTTCTGTACATATTATTGCAGTATCTGGGTTCGTGATACCTAGCTGTCACGATCTAGACTTTAACTTTGACCTCTTTATACCAGAAGTCAGGACACCCAGGGGAAGTCTAGATGGAAGCTATTTCTACACACAAGCATAAGAGCGATGGCAGCAGTGACACCATATGAAGTGTAATTGTGGATTTGCCACTTAGCTGTTTGCCGTGGGAGAGATGGCGGCGCTCTCGCGTTTGCCTCGCTGCTTGGGCTCCGGCACCATTTGTCCTGTGACTTTACTAGGAGCCCAAAATATTCTCTCCCCCACTGAAATATGTCAAAGTACAAATATTTATCGACTATTCCATTCTCTTCGGGCACCTACCACTAGATACTGGGGCGAAGGATAGTCGTGTGATGGAGTTCCTTTAAATTGTATCATGTGGGTGAGACCCATGGGAAGACCTTGGGTTTGACAGTGCAGAATACAAATCCAGTGACTAGCCTAAAATTGATTAAAGTTAAAAAAAATCCAATCCTTTTCTCAGCAATAAGGTGATATTAAATAAAACTCTCTCTTCATACTGTGCTTCATTCAGTCTCCAGTTAACCTTTTGTTGCATATCTCTCCGTGTTTTGTTTCATTTTTTAAGAGTTAATTTTTTTAGAGTTTTCGGTTTACAATAAAGTGAAGAGGGCCATATTTCCCCTGTACTTCTGCCACGTAGACAGCCTACCCTGTTAATCACTAGCACTCGCTGGAGTGGCACGCTTTTTAGCAAGCGTGAACATCCACTGACTCGTTATTATCATCCAGCACCCGTAGTTGGCCTAAGGGTTCATTCTTTGTTGGTATACCGACCCTGGCTTTGGACAAATGTATAATGACTTGTATTTACCATTATAATATCATACCGATTGTTATCTCTGTGCTGAAAGTCCCCTGTGCTCTGCCCTCAACTCCCCGCCCCTGGTGACCATTGGTCTTTTTATTGTCACCATGGTTTCACCTTTTCCAGAATCTCCATATTTTTTAAATGAAGTCCACAGGAAGCCACAAATTAAATGCAGGTCAGCTTGGTGGTCAGGAAACAGGGACACATCTCCATTTCTAAACTTCAGAGTTCATTTTAGATAACACTTAAAATCTGGAGCGCCTGGGTGGCTCATTTGGTTAAGCGTCTCACTCTTGATCTCAGCTCAGGTCTTGATCTCAGGGTTGTGAGTTCAGGGCCCACGTTGGGCTCCACGCTTGGCATAGAACCTACTTAAAAAAATAAAATGTGAAAAGTAAAAAAAAAAAATTTATTTCTAGCAAGGGATGGGAGTGATGCATGCTTTAACATCTATTTATATGTTTCCCTTAGACACAGACAGCAATTCTGAGGATTCTGGGAATCCGTCAACAACCAGGTTTTCAGGCTATGGTTCTGTCAACCAGACCGTCACTGTCCAGCCACCTGTTCAGATTGCTTCATTAGGAAGCGACAACGGAGGCCTTTTAGAAGATCCCCTAACCGCACCCAAGTATCAGCATATTTCTTTTATGCCAACTTTACACTGTGTCATGCACAATGGTGCCCAGAAGTCTGACGCTGTTGTTCCTCCACCCAAATCTGCCGATGGCAAGACAATAGGGATGCTCGTTCCCAGTCCTGTGGCTATTTCCGCAATAAGGGAATCCACAAATTCTACCCCTGTTGGAATCCTGGGGCCAACAGCTTCTACTGGAGAATCCGAAAAACACCTTGAATTACTGGCTTCCCCTTTACCTCTTCCGTCAGCCTTCCTCCCCCACAGCAGCGCCCCCGCTTTACACCTCACAATCCAGAGGCTAAAGTTGCCGCCCCCACAGGGGTCTTCCGAGAGTTGCCCAGTTAACGTCCCACAGCAGCCCCCCGCGAGTCTGAGCATTGGATCACCAAACACTGCCTTTCTTCCTGTCCACAGCCCAGGTAGTTTTCCGGGATCTCCTGTTGCTACCACGGACCCCATCACAAAATCTGCGTCCCAGGTGGTAGGACTCAATCAAATGGTGCCTCAAATCGAGGGAAACACGGGGACCGTCCCTCAGCCTACCAATGTGAAGGTAGTTCTTCCAGCAGCCGGCCTGTCAGCCGCCCAGCCACCAGCTTCCTACACCTTACCCGGCTCCCCCCTCGCCGCCAGCGTGCTGCCCAGCCAGAGTTCCAGCGTGCTCAGCCCCGCCGCCACGTCGGCCCAGTCGGCGGGGGCGGGCCTCAGTCAGGCCCCGCCCGCCGGGCCGCCCGCCGTCCCCACCCACACCCCAGGCCCCGCCCCCAGCCCGAGCCCTGCTTTGACACACAGCACCGCACAGAGTGACAGCACGTCTTACATCAGTGCGGTGGGAAACACGAACGCTAACGGGACGGTGTTGCCGCCGCAGCAGGTGGGCTCGGGGCCTTGTGGCTCCTGTGGGCGCAGGTGCAGCTGTGGGACCAATGGAAGCCTGCAGCTAAACAGTTATTACTATCCCAGCCCGATGCCCGGACCGATGTACCGAGTCCCGTCGTTCTTCACTCTGCCATCCATCTGCAATGGCAGCTACCTCAACCAAGCACATCAGAGCAACGGAAACCAACTTCCTTTCTTTCTGCCTCAGACTCCATATGCAAACGGACTGGTGCATGACCCAGTCATGGGGAGCCAAGCCAACTATGGCATGCAGCAGATGGCGGGATTTGGGAGATTCTATCCTGTCTATCCAGCACCTAATGTAGTTGCCAACACGAGCGGTTCGGGGCCCAAGAAGAGTGGGAACGTGTCATGTTACAACTGTGGCGTGAGTGGGCACTACGCACAGGAGTGCAAGCAGTCGTCCATGGAGGCCAGTCAACAAGGTAATCATGAGAGCTCCGGGAGGACTTGTTTTTGAGTGTGCCCGTTTCTCCCTGCCTTACTGAGCACGGTGACCCTGCTGTGGCAGAAAGAGCTGGTGTGTGTTCCTTTACGGGTGTTGTGTTTCCGGTAACACATCCGAAAATGGGAAAACCTAGCGTAGACCCAGGTCACGCAGCACGAGGATGTTGAGAGGAATTCAGTTTCCAAGGAAAGCATGAACCATTGAGGCACTTGAAGGAGTATAATGGGAATTTGCATTATATATGTCCAGTCTCTTGCTTGCAGCACTTTTTTTTTAAGCTCTAATCCTTTTGCGTAGAGTAAGCAAAATTTTTAAATACTGAAAGTGTAAGAAGTTATGTAGTCATCTGACACGTGTGATTTCTGGTTTCTCTTTAGTCTATCAGTGCCTAGCCAGCTGGTCTCATGCACATTCCCTCATGCTGCCCCTTTCACTCCCAGCAGATGCTTAAAAAAAAAAATTCTATTGCATTTTAAGGATCAAAATATTTAAGCACTGGTTTGGGAGTAAGGGAATTATTTGAACTTTGTTTAATGTTATTACCGCTAGAAACAAGAAAACGGTCTTAGATGAGTCTGAGTAAGTTGGTAAATTTAGCAGAGATATCAGACTGTTCTCTTTCGCCTGGATTTGGCTTTTGTCATTTTGCCAAATCTCACCCAGAAAAAAAAAAAAAGTCTTGATTTGAGAGTGTGTACTTGGCATTTTTAAAGGAAGGATGAGTTTGATAGCTTTAGGTTGAACTTAAAGCACAAACTTCATACTACTCTTTGAAGGTAGTTTATTTTCCCGTTTTGGAATCGTAGTGCGGAGGAAGCTGCCTTCTGCCCAGCATGCCCGTTTGCTGTCTTGTAGTGGTTTGTGATGCCTTGCCTTGTAAGCAGTGACTTAGCAGTTCTGTCTTTCCCGTTTTAGGCACTTACAGACTGAGATACGCACCTCCCCTCCCCCCTTCTAATGATACGTTGGATTCTGCAGACTGAAACAAGTAAAGCTTGACTGCTTAATACCCTGACGTGTTGGGGAGTCATGGTGGGGTGTGGAGGGGAGGAAAGGAAAGGTATTTTGTTTGTGTTTCTTTGTCTATACATTTCCTAGATTTCTATGCAGTTGGGGTTTTTCATTTCTCTTGTACTGATGTCCAAAACAAAAAAAGAATGCATTGCTTTTGAGCCTCTTGTCTCCTGGTTCAACAACAGGCTTATCTGTATGATACATGTAATTTAAACATCCAGACAAACTATCAAAACGAAAATGTTTGCTGTGCTTTTTTTTTTTTTTTTACACTGAATACTTGCTGTGTGCAATGTTTACTGAATCTTGAAAACTGTGTATTTGACCTTTTTTTACAACACTGGTCATAGTCATATGGTTTTGAAAAAGAGAAACTTTGCTTCTTCCCCACTCCTCTCACTTTCACCCTAAAGGACACACATCTCCCCGCCACCCTCCTCCTGGTGACCCGTGCAGGGGACAGTTGGCCACACATCGGTCTTCACTTTCAAGACCTGCCATGCCTGTACATCAAGGGTGAAATGTTTCACCTCACTCTGAAAGGAGACATCAAGTCCCCCGAGTTGTGTGTATATATGTACCGAACCCGTAAACACATACACGCAGTGCTTGTGGTCCAAATCAAAATTAAAGTAAGTGAAAGAGAGAGGAAGAAGTAAAACCATGTGAAACTGAAAAAATACGATGTCTGAAGTAGACAAAGAGCTTTTTCTTAAAAAACAAAAAAAAATGAAAACAAAAACAAAAAAACACACACAAAAAAAACCAAAAAACTTTTTACTTCATCATACTTTTTTAGCCTGTTGCTTCAGAGAGACAGAATAAAGTGAACAAACTAGTGTGAGTGTGGTTCTGTGTGTCTGTGTGTGTAATGAAAGTCGACAGCCGATTTTACTTGTAGTCTACCACTGTGTCGTGCTAAAGAGACACTACCTGAGTAAAGATTCCTTCTTTTCTCACACCAACTGTAGCAGTGTTACGTTGTGTTTAAAATGTGTATGGTTTATTGCAATCTGAACAGAAGCTCTGGTTTCTGCAAAAATCAGGTTTGTTCCCTAACCCGTCTCGTCTCTCGTAGCTGTCACTTTGATAACAGTTTACCACTATGCTTGATTATAATGTGAAAGACTGAATTCTGAGTGTGTTAAGATGGTATTAATCATGTCAGTGTCCTGTCACTAAGTTTAATGCTGCTGTTTAAAAAAAAAAAAAAAAGAAAGTTTTTTAAAGCCAATCTATGTACTAAATTGCTTCCAGGTAATTTTTGATTTCCTAAAGTGCACTGAGATTATCTGGAAGATTGGGTGTATTTTGGAACTGCTGCATTCAACAGCAATGAGCACCTACCACTGTACAGTCCTAGGTTAAGGGTAGGGGCTGGTTTTGTTTTTCCATTCCTCAGTATGGAGCAGAAATGATCGATTTTTGTTGTGTGGAGTAACGTCGGGGTACAGCAGAGGGACTTAAATGTTTGGTCTTGGTTCAGAAGCCTACAGATTGCTAGATAAAAGGAAAAACTTGAAGAAAAAAGAAGCTTCATTTAATGCTTCGTAGGTAGCATTTATATTTATAGCAGCAATGTACATTTGGAAACTAACTTTCAGGGCGGGAGTTAAAGGGGAAAGGGGCGGGGATGAAGGGGTAGATGAAAGCTTTAATTTAAAAAGAAAAGTTCAAGTAAAGGAAATTATTTTGATTAAATATATTTTATTTGATCTGGGTATTTTTGGACCACATTATTAAATTAATTGTTAAGCGGCAGTTGAGTTGTTCCAGTGAGAGTTTTGATAAAGCCACGTACGGACCGCGTTGTGAATCACTTGCCAGTTGTACTTTATGGAGCTTATTTTATGATTTAAAATACTGTACTGTACATGGGAGGTGTGTTACCTTCTCCTTATTTGTATGTTTACCATATACTTTGATATTTGAAATGTTATGTACTGGAAAGGCCACTTATATTTCTAGAACAGATTGGATTTTATGCAACCCTTTTTCCTTGAATTAACAGCAATAAAAAAAAATGAAAAACAGCTTAAGAATTGTGGTTTATTGCAAATTGTGTAAAAGTGAAAGTAGGAGAACATCACACATGGTGGTTTGGTTTTTCTTTTGAAAGAATCAACCTATTTTCCCCTGTAATGTGGGGCAGTGAATCCCCAAGTTTGTTGTTCGTTTGTTTTTTACCATTTGGATGTTCTTCAGTTTCTTACCTGCACCGTCCCCCCTCCCCGCGCCCCTAGTCTTACTCCCTAGGTTGCCTGTGCGACACTGAAAGGAGACACTGTGTTTCTGTCCCCCATGAGCGCTGTGTGCCCAGGGCTGTTTCTGATGGAGGCTTCCCTCCCCGCGCTTGGAGAGGGCCTGACTTACTCAGATGACGATCATGTTTTCCAGGCAGCTCTCGGGACAGTATTGAGTAGCTTGTGTCCGCTGGTTCTGTCTTCTGCGACCTAGTCTCTAGTCCGGTTCTGCACATCGAGTAATTTACGGGGAGAATCTGGCCTCGTGGGTGTGCACAGCTCAGTCCAGTCTGGCGGCGGGATTGGGGGCTCGGCCCAGGCCCCTCCGGCTGTTCCCCAGCAGTCGCATCCGTGGGCCCCCAGGGGCTGAGGCACACAAGGCAAAGAACTATTGTCCTTTGTCTGGAGCCACCTAATGAATGTTCTCTCCTTCCCCCGCTGCCCCAGGAGCCCACTGCCTGAAACTTTATCCTTCCCATGCTTCCCTCCACCACGTCCACCCTCCTCACAGGGTTACCTTCCTGAGCCTCGTAGGAAAGGCAGCTCGTGTGTAGATTGACTGTCTCTGCTCATCTGGGTTGGCGGTCCTGATGTCACATTCCTCCAGTTTATTCATTTTCACTACCTTTGCAGTATTCCATTGCATAGGGGGAAAGGTTTATCCACTCACACACGGTTTATCCATTCTGTCCACACTTGGGTGGTTTTCATTTTTTTTGCTCTCACGGGAGCGATTTGACACTAGTCTCCTGGTTCGTGTGTGCGAGTTCTCCAGGCTTTAAATCCAGGAAGGCAAGGGCCAGGTTGTGAGACCTACTAAAATCCCCAGTTTTCCAGGATTTGCCAGATTGTTTTCCCAGTGCTTTATGCTCACACAGACCGCATCCGATCCCTCAGTCCTTAGTCTAATACCCTCCTGAAGAGACATGATGGTGCCACGAAAGGGTCCGCACGGGAGAGGCGAACCCTGGCTCTGTGCAGGGTGTGTGCAGAGGGCGGGGCCTTGGAGGGCCCCCTGTGGAGGAGGCCCTGGACTGCAAGCGCTGGGAGGAGGAGATGAAGGCAGGTGCAGGAGAGGGAACGTTTCAGAAGAGTTGTGAGGTTTGTGGTTCAAAAGGTAAACTAGAGTCAGGCTGGAGATTGAGGTTGATAGAATGAAAAACTGGAAGTTACCACGTTTTCAGTAGAAGAGGAACATGTTGACGATGGTATTTACAGAAACGTGGATGATGGAGGCAGGAAGGTCCGGCCATTTGGAGCCTGGTTAGGGTGCGGGTGAGGCAGTGGGAGAAGCAGGGCTGGAGAAGGCAAGTGGAAGGAGCCTTGGGCCTCTGAGTTTCATTTTCCCCAGATAGAAAATGAGACCATTTTAATGTATGTGAAAGGTCCAGCGTTATGAAATCACCCAGGAAGGCACTTGAACTTGCTTTTGATGAACAGGAGGATTGAAGTCATTGGTTAAGAGACCTGAAAATGGGGAAGAGATCTGAGTCTAGGAGGAGGGCGGCGGGTCTGGTGCTTTCAGTGGCGAAGAATCTGGCAACACAGTTCTGTCTTATGTTAAGGTTAGTTACTTCAGCTCTGTCCGCTGATAAAAAAACAAATTTTCCTTGTCCTCAAAAATCAACTCTCCTTGGAGAGCTCACCAAATTATGGCAGCCCTGGGCTGAGTGGCCCAGTCCTGATTATTCAACACCGGCGTAGAAGAAGTACATTACAAGGCAAATCTACATTTAACTTTTTATGTAAGTGCTAAAAATCACATTTTTTCTGAGAAGCTTCCATAAAGACTAAAACACAGTGTAATCTTTTTTCTTTTCTTTTTTGACAGGTAGCATCTAGTACTTAAGAGCATCATCCAGTTGAGCTTGGAAGACACCTTTTTTTCAATTCGACAGACTGATTATAAAAGCACTCTAAGCTTAAGGCAGTGAAATCAAGTGGAGGCAAGCTGGGACAATAGTTCAACCCCATAATCCTTCTATCACTTCATCTCAAAAGAATAAAGAAAAATGCTGACTTTCCTCACCTTGGCCACCCCCCAGGATGGCCTGTTTCTTTTCAGGGCAATGAGGTATTGGGGGAGTGAGGAAAACATGGTCACCGTATCTCTGGACCTTCTTTTCGAGGTGGGGGAGAGGGGTGGTTGAGGGGCCAGCTATTAAGAGAATGGACTCCAGGGTCCAAGGGCTGAGAGGCAGGTGTCCACTCGAGGGTACCCTCTACACTGACCATGCACAGAGGGCGGCACCGTCCTTCCTTAGAGAACGCCCAGGAGCATATCGGCTTCCATGGTTTGGATTCTGAAGGCCAGTGTAACATCAGCATTTCATCACTGCTTACAGATCACAGCTACTGTGCCTGTAACATGCAAAAGTGACTTTCTTTGCTATATCTTGAGAAATGGGCCCAATTCTTAAATTCCACTTTTGGAAAATGCGAGGACTCTGGATTAGAGTGTGGAAACACATTACGTGAACTCTGTGTGTGTTTGCAAAGGCCTGTCCATCTTGGGAGCACAGGGGCTCTAGGCTTCCGCCCGCCCGCCCGCTCTGGAAGGTGGGGCACGCCGCAGATGGGGGCATCAAAGACCCCATGTCCCACAGCCCACTTGGGCAGTGACTTCAGTGCTCCATCACCAGAGCTCTTATCCCAAGATCCTGTTTTGCTAAGTTGGATGGGGTGAGAGGTGCAGTGGGGGGCCAGGTGGTTCTTCACTTGTTTTTTCTTTTTCCTCTTGCAGCTCCAATTTGATCACCGCTCTAAAAGGAGGTCTCAGCCAGGCTCGCCCCAAAAGAAAATTGCTAATTGGGAAGCAGCGCCACCTGGTGGGGGATGAGGACAATGCAAGCCAGCAGATGTTCTTTCCCACTGACCTAATTGAGAGAAAATTGAACGTAAGACGGAAAACATTTGAGATTGTAAGCCTGTGCCCCAGACCTTAAAGAACACAGGAAGCTGGCCATAAAAGAAATTGGAGGAATCTCCTCTTTCAGTCATCACATTCAAAGTTTATTATAAACCTCTGAAATGCACTGGTGGTGCTTGATGGTTTCCTCTGCACTTTCTCCCCTCGCTCCTTGGTCAGCACAGTGGAGGGTTTGGGATCTTCCTCCTTCCCATCTCACAGATTCTGGACTCGAGGTGCAGAAGGGGTGAGTGCCGCAGACATACCAATGGTGAAGAACAGGTCCCAGCTTCAGATTCACCCTTTACCTACTGGGCCGCTGCCCACCCTCACAGGGGCTTCCCCACGGGACCTGTTCAGCCCAGTGAATGGTCTTAACAGCCCTGGGGTCTCTGGCTTTCTGAGAGAGGACAGGGCTGGGGTCCCAGTGGGTCTGAACGTCTCTTTTCTGTGTCTCGTTGAGGGACTTGAAGATGTGGGATAAGGGAGAGTTTGCAGAGATGGGAAAGCCCAGGACTTTCAGAACTAGCTTCTAAGCGTTTGCCTGTCTCAGAGCCCCAACTCTCACCGACATCCGGGGTTTTCAACATGCACAATTGTCCTCTGTTGGAGCACTGAGTTTTTCATTATCTTCAGGTATCTCGATAAATTGAGCAGTATGTGAATACTCCACTAGCTGCAAGTTTACAGACCTCCAGAAGTAGGCGAGATGAAGTAGGGCAAGCAGAAAAGACACATCATAACTGCTGGTACCTTGAAAGCTCCAGCATGTAGACCATCCCAACCTGTCCCTCTACCAGCTGCCATCATCCACCAACAACCCAAAGGCCAAGAACCACGGCAGCAAGGTCACTCCCAGGCAGGAGCAGTGACGGGTCACACCCACCCCGAGAGCCTTCCTAAATGCTAAGAATGCCATCACGTTACCTAATAGTTACTCAGTGCTCATTCTTGCTAGCACATCAGGGTTGGGTCATGTTTGTCACATGGTCACTCCATTGTGCACCAGATGCCTTCATCACATGAACTTGGGGAAGAGGTGACACCCATCATGACTTCTTCCCAGGACCCACCCACAGTACATATGACCTTTCTCGGGCTATTTACAGGATGGAGAAAACAATTCACTCTGTAAGACAGTTACAAGGATCACATTGGCAAAATATAGAGAGCCCTCAGTGTCTGACACATAGTAAGTGTTCAAGAAATTCATAATGGTAGCTGATACCTTAGTGCCCATGAGAGGCCAACATACCCTTTGCTCATTTCAGCATCCAGCAACCCTGTGAGGTAGGTATTTTGCCCCGTTTTAACAGGGGGGAAATGGCCCGAAGGCTAGGCATCCAAGGGCACAGAGCAATTAAGAGATGCACGAGGATGGAACCCATGGCTCTTACCCACTGGGCTCCTCTACTTCTTTGTGCCTGTGTCACGGGATTTTTGCAGTCATGTCTGTGTGATGGTACAGAGCTTCCTGTGGTGGGATCTGGCCAGCAGGACTCACAGGCAGGCTCGGCCTTAAACTCTGTCATCTTGAACAACCGGCCCTTCTGGACCTTTCTTTTTCTTACCTGAAAGCTAAGTGCTTGGTTGGGAAAAGGTAGTAGAAATTGAACTTAAATGATTTCAAAATTCTGGGACTTGAAACTTGCCTTTTCACTTTAAAAGGTTTATTGAAGGTTTAGAATTCTTTGCCTTCACACTTAACTTTTGGTTTAACATCCTTGTTGGGTGTGGTCAGGAGCACCAACCCCAACCGTGGCCAGGAGCTAATGGGGAGGGGAAAATGTTTTCCAGGTCCTGCGGGGCCAAGACCCCTCCGAGCCGACCTCACGGGAGTTGGCCACTAGATGGCAGCATAAGCAATTCTGGCTGTACCGGGTCTCGCTGAAGAGTCCGTCCGTTCTTCCCCACCCTCTGTCCCCCCTCGCTCCATTCTCCTCCGCTTGTATTGGTAAAAGTTTTCATTTGTGGGGCCTTTGGGTCCAAAAAATAAATAAATAAATAAAGCTCATATATGAGTCTTGTGCTGAAGGACGCAGTCTCAGGCATAGTTTGCAGACTGCTGACACGTAAGGCCCACAGCAAAGAATGATTTTTACATGTTTAAATGGTTGAAAAAGAATAACTCTTCATGACATGTGAAAATTACATGACATTCAAATTTCAGTGTCTACCAATAAAGTTTACTGGAGCACAGCCCCTCATTTATGTATTATTATGGCTGTTTGCATCCTCGGACAACTAAGTTGAACAGTTAGGCCAGAGATTGAAATAGTGACAGTCTGGCTCTTTATGGAGCAAGCTTGCTGACCCGTGACAGATCGGCCTCATCTAAATAAAGATGCACCATCCAGTTCCGTCCAAAGTTCCGGTGTATGAGTGGAGGAATTTGCAGTCCCGTCTTTTTGGTGCTCTATTTCCTCGGCACAATTCAAATAGCATCCGATGGTTTGAGGAGGCCTGTGCGCATTCCGGCATCCACTCAGCAAACAGGCCTTGGCCCGGACCTCACAGTGCGGTGAGGGGCATAACTAACCGTGTCGCGGTGACCAGCTGTAGGATCACAGGGAGTGTGGAGAGCCTGCCCGGAACTGGAGAAGGGTTTTCAAAGGCCACAACATTTTCACTGAGTCAAGAAGCAGGAAGTCAGATGTTCCTTAGCGAAGAGCTGAGACATGGCGAAGAAAACCTCATTAAAGCTGAAGCACTGCCGTCGAGTGGGTTGGGCCAGGAGCTGAGAAGGCCAGAGCTACAGGACGGCCAGGGCCGCGCGCGGGAAGGGACAGCAGCCACGAGGGCGGGTGAGCGCGGGTCGCTCCTTCGCCAGGGAGGGAGGCAGGGGGAGAAGCAGGCGGGAAAGACAGTCACGACTTCTTTTGCTCACTGGTGAATTTGTGGCGCTTGAGTGGCATGTGCCAATCTGGTGTGCGTCTCAAAGTGCGGCCTTGGATCCCCGGCAGCATCACCCGAAGGGTTTAAACAAACGCACGGGTTCCTGGACTCGCCCCGACCCAAACGCAGACCTACAGAACGGAAGTACCCAAGTTGGGGGGCGGGGGCAAAGCAGAACCGTCGAAGCAGGTTGTGAACGAGAACTCGGTCCCGAAGATGGACAGCGATGGTGTGCCCTGAAGACCAAAAAAATACTTCCCCCTCCCCGGGAAGAATCGGCCATCAGTGGCTCATGCCGCCGGGGTCCGGAATCGCGGCCAGGGAGCTTGGCCCTGGGGGTCGCTGGGGACCGGGCGGCCGCAGGACCGTGGGGCCTCTCCCCCTCGGCGACACAGGGGCACCGGGAACTTCGGGAGCCGACGGCGCCGGGGAAACGGTGTCCCTGGGGTCAGCTAGGGGTGCGCAGCGCGGTCGCGGGACGGTTTCTAACGCCGTGCGGAGCAGGGGCGCCGAGCTGACCTCCCCCGCGGGGTGGTGTGTTAGCTCGTCCGCACGAGCGCGGGCCCGTGGCCGGCAGGGGGCGCTGTCGTGGCCGCCCGCCTGCTCCCAGGCGCCCGGCGCCTCCCGCCCCCAGCTCCGTCCCCGGAGACCCCCCACCTGGCCCACAAGTCCCCACTCCACCTCACACCAGCCGGGGACGCAAGAGTTCCCGGGCCACCGTAGGAGCTGTCTTAGAAGCTGGGCTTCAGGCAGGAGCAGCGAGGCCTCCAGGGAAGCCGCCTCTGATCCACTCCCGGGCATTTATGGGGATTGGAAAAGGTGAGCGGTTGAACTTCGCCGTCTCCGCCCGGCGGAGGGGAGGGAGGGCCACTTGCTAAACAGAGTCCTCCGAATTCGATTTCTGGGGCGACGCTGAAACCTCTAGGCTAGCACTTTCCAAGCATTTCAGAAAGATCTGTTTCCTAACAAGTGATATTATAGCTCTGTTTTTAAGGTGGTCCCTGGACAGCCTTTTAAACTCAGTCGAATTGCTAATTTTTTTTAAGGCAGTATAACACAGTGATGGGCATACACCCGTTTGACATAGACTGCCCGGTGAGCTGGAGCCTCTCTCTGAGCGAGCTCCCTTACCTGTAGGTACTGACGACAGGCGCGTCGTGGGGCTGTGTGCGGTCAATATGTTCAGCGTCAGTGCCGGCCCTAGCATGTAGGGAACTCTGACGCATCCTTCCATTTCCTTCAGGAATGGTTTCTTGTTCAAAACCCGCCCTCCTATGTTAGCGCCTTTCAAAATTGGGAAAGTCTCTTTTCTATGGATTAGACTACGCTTTGTTCTTTTGTTTGTGTTTCATAGAACGGTAAGCATCTTGTGCAGCGTTTTTTATCTTTTCTTTTTATAATGGAAGAACCAATAATGATACCGTAATTACTAAAGTTCATCGCATTAAGATTCATGACTGTGTTGTACATCCTGGGCTTTAGCAAAGGTGTGACGTGTATCCACCGTTGTAGTATCCTTTTTTTTTTTTTTTTTTAAGATTTTATTCATTTATTTGAGAGAAAGAACAAGCACGGGTAGGAGGCAAAGGGAGAGGGAGAAGCAGGCTCCCCACTGAGCAGGGAGCCAGATGCAGGATTTGATCCCAGGACTGTGGGATCATGACCTGAGCCAGAGGCAGGTGCTCAACCGACTCAGCCACCCAGGCGCCCCCACCATCGTAGTATCCTATAGAACAGTCATTTAAAAAGCTCCTGTGCTCTGCCTCATCATCCTTCCCTCCCACCCTTACCAACCACTAATCATTTTATTGTCTCCATGGTTTTGCCTTTTCCAGAATGTCATATAGTTGGAATCATACAGTATGTGGCCTTCTGACTTACGCAGAAGGTACTCAGTAATTATGGTGACTGAATGATTAGCTTCATTCGGGAAGTAAGTTGCATTTTTGGTTCCTTCATGTCTTTTCATGAAATAATAGTTCTTTTCCTTTTTTGCCAAGTAATCCATTATCTGGATGGGCCATTGTCTGGATATCCACCCACCTGCTAAAAGATATCGTAGTTGCTCCCAGGATTTGGCAATTATGAATAAAACTGCCCTAAACATCCACGGGCAGGTTTTGTGAGGACGTCCGTTTTCAACTTCTGGATGAATGCCAACGAGCACAATCACCAAACCATATGGTAAGATGTGTTTAGTTTCATAAGAAACTGCCAGACTGGCTTCTATTCTGTGTGCCTTCCATATTGCATCCGACCCACGAACGATGGACCACCGTTGCCCCACCTCCTCGCGGGCGTCCGGTGCCCTCCGGTGCTCTGGGCTGCCCACAGTAAGTGTTATCATGTGAACTTGCACTTGCCTGATGACCTGTGATGTGGAGCATCTTTTCATAGCTTGCTTTTCATCTTTTGTGGTGAGGTGTCTGTTCAGAGCTTCTGCTCATTTCTAAACACTAAGTGATTTGCCTTCTTATGTTGAGTTTTAAGAGTTCTTTGTATGTCTTGGGTATGAATCCTTCATCAGACAGGAGCTTTGAAAAGATTTTTTTCCTTTTTCCTTTTCATTCTGTGAGTCCTTTGTTCTTTCTATTGCAATGAAATGGAAACGTGGGAATGCTAGGAGACAGAAACCCGGCAGAGGGTTCCACTTTGTCATGATTGTCGTCAGAGGCACCTGGGAGCAGTCGCCAGCCGCACCTCCTTAAACAGTCAGCAGCGCAGAATGGACTCCGCAGTGGGGGCCAAGCCCTTGACCCGGAGCTGGCTGTGATCACTTGGCAGCGGGTGTAGACCCTGGGGGCTTCCAAGTCCTTTCCTTGTAGGGACAACCAGGCACTTTCCGGGGGCTGGGCCACGGCCAACCCCTTTTATTACTTGCCCAGAACAGACACTGCTGGCCTACAGTGACCTCCTCTCAGAACTTCTTCCACCTTATTTGGGACACAAAGGCTGAGTTTCTTCCCCATTTACTTCTGGAGAGATGTGTCCTAAAAGGAGAAGTGAGCCAGTTCTAAAATGCAGGCTCCAGGTCATTTTTGCAGGTGCTACCTGTCCCTCCTCGGGACTCCCTTCTGGAACACACACACACACAGACCCTCACAGGGCCTCGATAGAACAAAAGACAATAGGTTAGACCATTAATTCCGTCTGCTTCCCACAGGATGGAAAATTCTTGCTTCGCAGTGGAAGGGAAGTTCAGCTCCAGAGAGGGGCTTTTCCTTTGAGTCTCCTGAATCCTTCTCCTACCCCACCCTCCTCGTGACACATCGGTGCGATGTCCTAATGCTTCAGAATAACAAAGGATCTGTTCAATATTAAGATAGACATATTTTCAATATGCCTATATGGGAAAACGTGGCAAAGTGAACGCGAACTTCTCTACATTGGGTATGGCCCCAGTGAAAATAAATCACCGTGACTGCCAAGCTCGTGCTGAACCCCAGGTCCCTCTAAATCAGACTTTCCACCTGAGGGGGTGTGTTTGCTCTGGCAGAGATGACAGTAATTCCTGGTTGCACACAGTTGGAAGAATCCAGGGCAAGACGAGGAGAGCAGTGGGTCATGGCGCTTCCCCAGTGCCATCCGAGGGCCATCTGGGGGCCTGTGACATGCACTCCAGGACCCGCCTGGCCCCACCACACAGAACACCCCAGGGAGACCTGAGCGGGGGCATCTCAGAAGTTTCCAGGCTGCTCAGATATACATTGATTTTAAACATCATTAAGGTAAAAGCACAAAGCTTAGAAACCTTAAAACCTGGATTTAGATGCCTGGTCCTCATTCTTCAGAATGGCGAAGGCTCTTCTCTGAAGTTCAGTATTAATTGAATATTAATTAATTCAGTATTAACTGTGGGCCTGGGTGACATCCTCTCAATGACTCCTTTAACTTTATTTGGGGCACAAAAGATTCAGTTCCTCCTCAGTGTATTTTTAGACATGTGGAGTAAAAGAAGTAAGCCAAGTTTTCAGCTCAGGCCTCAAATACGGGTTGCAGTAGCCGAGTGACTTTGGGCAAATATTTAAGTACCTTAATTCTCATCTGCAAAATGGGTATAATGGTGCCAGGACCTGGACAGCTACAGAATGTACTGAAGCTAAAGTGTTTGAGACCTGCACTGAAACAGCAGAGAGTCTCTGAAGACAAATGTCTCCCTCTTCTGCTGCTGTGTTTTATGTCACATGAAGTAGTAATAGCGAGTAGTTTTTGAAGCCTTATCGTGTACTGCGTATTAGCCTAAGCACTCCATGCATCATTCAATTCTCAAACAACCCTATGAAATGGTTGTGCTCATGATAGCCAGTTTATAGATGTAGAAACTGAGGAAGGAAGGTGAAGCAGCTAGCTCACCGCCACATAGCTAGTAAGTTGCTAAGTGAGGATTTGAACATGGGACCTCAGAGCCTGGAGTTCTCCTGTCTCTTTGGGCCTCCAGCCCTTCAAGACCCAATAATAAGCTGAAAGGGGAGAATTGAAGTCCATGTCCTGAGAAACAGTGAAAGTTTAATTCCTCTTTAGCAGCCATGTGGTAAGAATGTCCAAATAATCATCATTCTGGTGCCTGAGGCAAAGCAAAAAGTTTTCTCTGGTGAGATTTATAAATAGCATCTTTTCTGAGATGCTCACAGTTTAAACCCGAGATGTCCAATTTGGTAGTCACTAGCTGCAGGTGAAGTTATTTAGGTTTCACTTTTGATTCATCAGTGGAATATGAGAGTCCAGATATAGGCCCACACATGTACCAAAAACTGATTTTCAATGAAGGTAGAAGGTGATTCAGTGGACAAAGGAGAGTCTTTTCAACAAATGGTGCTGAAACAATGGGAAATACATAATCAAAAAAACTGAGCAATCCCTACCTTGCCCCAGATGCAAAATAGTACATTTAATGATCCATTTAACTCAAATTGAACCACACATCTAAATGTAAAAACAGAAACTATAAAATTTATAAATGAAAACATAGGGAAAATAACCTTTGTGAGTTCGGGCTAGGCAAAGATTTCTTAGGATCCATAAGAAACTAAATTAATGGGTGGCTGGGTCATGGAAAAAAATTAAAATTAATTAATTAATTAAATGCCTTCCTGAAAAAAAGAAAAGAAACTAAATAAATAAATTGGGCTTCATCAGAATTAAAACTCTGCTCTTTGAAAAACATTCAGAAAATGAAAAGACACTTCATCAACTGCGAGAAGACATTTGCACTTCATGTATTTGATAAGGGACTTGCATCTAGACTATGTAAAGAACCCTCAAAACTCAATAACAAGAAAATAATACAAAACGGGCAAAAGATATGAACACTTTACTAAAGAAGATATACTGGTGTCAAGCCCATGAAAAGATGCTCACCATCATCAGGCAGCAGAGAAACGAAAATTGAAATGGCACTGAGACACCCCTACAAACCCATTAGCATGGCTAAAGTAGAAGGACTGACCATACCAGTTGTTGGCTGATTGGTAGAGGAACAGGCAGGAATGGACGATGGTACAAGCACTTGGGAGAAGTTTGTCTGTTTCTTAACAAGGCACCTCCCCGATCCAGCCATTCTGCTTTTAAGAATTTACTCAAGAGAAGTGAAAGCATAGACCCTTACAAAGATTTGTGCAGAAATGCTCATAGCAGCTTTATTTGTTCGTAGCCAAAAAATGGAACCCGCCCAAGTATCCATCAGCAGGGAAAATTGCATCTCCAAACCATGAAATATTATTCAGCAATAAAATGAAACAAACTGAGACAACATGGATGGGCCTCAAAATAATTTTGCTGAGTGAAAGAAGCCACACCAAAAAAAAAAAAAAGTACATTCTGCATGATCCCATTTAGATATATCCTATATCAGATATGCAAACTAATCTCTAATGACAGAAGGCAGATCAGTGGTTGCCTGAGTGTGGGGGGCAAAGATGGAGGGATACAAACGGGCTGAGGAAATTTCTGGACATGATAGGTATAGTCAGTGTCTTGATTATGGTAATGGTGTCATGGGACATATGTCACTTGATATGCAGTCCATTGGCGCCTATTGTACCTCAAATAGCTGTTAAAAGTGTTACATGTTTAAATAAAATTTGAAATTCAGTCACACCAGCCACACTTCCAGCGCTCAGTAGTTACGCTGGCTAGTGGCTACCATATTGGATGAGGACCCTCCCATCATGGTGGAAAGTTGTATTGAATATTCCAGGAAAAGACTGGAACGGACACGGTATGTCCCGTTAGAGGCCGTCAGGCAGGTCTAACAAAAAGGGATGTTTCTTCTGGACAAAGAGCCCGCTGCCCCTGTTGTCTGCATAGGAACGTGGGTGATGGAGGGGAGGGACTTTGTCAAGCAGGCGTCTGCCATCAGGACGGACCATCAGAAAGGGGCTGCGTGGCAGGTGGGGAAAGGGGGAGGTCCTGAGGCTCTGAGCTCTGAGGCGGGGGAAACCTTCTGCTAAATGAATTGAGAGGAGGAATGAGGGGTGCAGAGGTAGCAAATGGTGGAATTGTAGAAAGTTCAATCTCCTCTAGCGATCTTCAGGTTCAAACTGGATGAGGGAAGTAAGAGAAAGATGGAAAATGACTGGCAGAATCCAGGTGTCCTGGCGCTGGGAATCTAGGTTTTGATGATTAGGAAAGTAAGTGGAAATTATAATTGTGCGACTGAGGTTAAGCATGCCTAATTCTTCACTCTTACCCAACGAGAGCCTTGGTATTTTGCTTTCTCCTTGCATTCCTCAAACTTGGTGGAGCCCTAAGTAATCCATCTGTTCAGTGTGGCCTGGGGAAGCCATGGCTCCTTCTGAGAATGATGTTTCCAAGTGGAACATAGAATTATAAAGAAAACCGATGGTGTTGAGGGTCAGTTTTGTGCCTGAGAGCCTCACTGTATGGGACCAGGGATGTAACTGGAGGGACAATGAGGCCACTCACTGAATCCCTTTCAGCATTTTGGCAATTCTCACCCTGATTCCAGAATGCAATGGAACAAAGAGTTTGGCTTCCCTAGAAATCAGGCCTTTTTTGGGAAGGAGCTAAGAGGATGGAGGACTCCCGCTGTCCCCAAGTTTGGCCGTGACCTGTGACCAAGTCCAGCCTCCAAGGCCTTCTCCTTAAATAAATAAGTTTGAAAATAGGCATTAGACAAAAATATGTTGGGGCCGAGGCCTCAGTGCTGCTTTAGGATGAGAACCTCACGTGGAACCCCACCTGGGAAGGAGGGTCACGCGGGGTTTGAGGGCACAGGGGCTGGAGGAGGGGCCTGGGGTCAGTCTCCTTGCTCTAAGGAGGTCCCTGGGACCAGCGAGGGCGGGCGCCATGGGGAGGGGTGTCGGGCCGCGTGGGGGGGGGGGGCGCATCCTGAATCCCGTGAAGGTACCCCAACCCCCGCGCCCAGACTCTCCAAGCCACTTTCAGGAACTTTAGGGAACAGAGAGCCGCCCAGAGGAGGCCGCCCCCCGAGGGGTATTGTGATGCGGGGACAGAGGATGCTAACTCCAGAAAAATGCTGGCGACTGCCTGGCCCACGGAGGATGGAGGATCGTCCCTGAGGAGGCCGAGGGGGGCCTGGGAGGAGGAGCCAGCCCCCCTCCCAAGCGCACCCGGCCGGCAGGAGCGAGTCCCCCAGGCGCTCTGCCCCGCCTCTCCGCTGCCTGCGCCCCCGCGCCATCTCCCCTGGGCTCCTGGAAGAGACAGAGGGCCCTGGGTGGGGGGCTGGGGACACGGGCCGCTGGCTAGGCAGTGCAGCTCCGTTCCCATCAGCCCGATGCTCAGCTGGACCGGCCCGGGGCCAGACGGGCAGGCAGTCTTTCCTCTCGGACGTCTCCTTCCTTTATCCGTCCTCAGGATCCTCCTCCCGTCCGTCTCTGGTTTGCGTTCTCAGCAAGTGCGTCCGTCCTGAATGGAGAAGGAGGAGACTGGACCTGGAAACGTCTGCGCGACCAGCAGGGCTTGTCCACATAAGCCCTCGGTAAATGCTGAACGAATGAAGTGAGGGGCCATCCCCTCACCCGACCCTGTAACTTCCATGGTTCCCTCTGTTCTTCCTGGAATCAAGAGAGGATGACGCTCTGAGTGGACATTTTAGGACGGCAGCCCAGATACCAAGAAATCAGGCGGGCTTCACACCCCTGAGGTGAGAAAAGGCCTTTCAAAGCCATCACCTCTCTTAGAACAACAGATGAACAGATGGAAATGTAGCAAAAAACAAAACAAAACAAAACAAAACAAAGCAAACGCAAATGGCCTCATTTATCTATTTTTAAAATGATACATATAAAACGTGGAGACATGTCAAAAAAACATATATTTTTTAAAAAGAGGAAAACAGTAAAAAAAAAAAAAAATCCCTGGTCTCAGAGCCCTAACCTTAATTAGGGGATAACCGCTATTAGGGTGATGGGTGGCCAGCTTCATCCCACCGCCCCTCGCCCTCCGCCTCCCACTGGGGTTCCCTGCTGTTCTTCGCGCCCCGGACAGCGCCCCCTGCAGGGCTTTGTGCTTACTGTTCCCTCCACTTGGAAACCCCGCTGGGCTCCCCCTGTCCTTTCTTTTCTTTTTGGGGAAGGGGTGTTTTATTTTAGTTTTATTACAGTATAACCTTCATATAAGGAAGTGAACAAATTTTAGAGCGTGCAGCCCAGTGAGTTTTTACATAATCTTGTACATATATATTCCCCAGGTGGAGATAATAGAAGCCCGCTCGCCAGAAGGCTCCCAGGTACTTTGAGCAACGCCATCCAAGAGGTAGCCACTGTTGTGACCTCATCACCACAGACTTCCTTTGGTCTGTTCAGGTCAGTGGCCTAATGTTCTGTGTCTCCAGCACTTTCTATGGAGGCTCATTCCCATCTTCCAGGTCTCAGTTCAGATGTCTCCTCCTCTCCCCCTTCCTTTCCATAGCACTACCCTGTCCTTTTTTTTCTTTTTTTAAAGCACTTCTTTTGCAATTTCTGTTTACTTGTTTACAGTTTTTCTCCCCAACTACAAGGTAAGTGTCCTCTTCTATTCCCTGCTGTCCCTGAACCAGGGTCTAGCATATGTAGAGGATCAACAGATACTTATTCAATGAATGAATATGTGTGTAAATGAAAGAAAGAAATGCCCCGGGTATCCATTTGTATGGTCCTGAATCTAGAACTAATTATACTTTGTCCGAATGCTGGCCTCTGCTGGAGGCCTCTGCGCTTGTTTTCACCAAGACAATAGTCACCACATTCAAATGTGAACACTTAGAAGTACTGGCGTTGTTCCAGTCTGCCTGGAAGCAAAAAGTGGGCAAATTCTCACTCTCTCTAACAGGATGGCTTTCTCCCCCAAGCCTGGGCTTTTGCTTTATGCTGTTGAACCAATGTTTTAGAAAACAGCCCTACTTGGGCTAAATAAAAAGACTCAACAGTGGTCATCTCTCCTGGAGGGAGCAAGGATACTGTTTTTCAAAACCCCCTTTCTATTTTAACGTGTTTTAAAAATAAGCACATAATAACTTTTTCAAAGAATTTTAATTGTGGTAAAACGCTTAACATGAAATTTGCCATCTTAGTCAGTCCAAGGATACATAAAGTTCAGTGGGCCACCAACCCCCCAACTGCTTCAGCTTGTGAAGCTGAAACTCTGTAGCCTCTAAGCCACAACTCCCCATCTCCCTTTCCCCTCAACCCCTTCTACTTTCTGTCTCTCTGAATTTGACTACTGTGAGCCTCCGTAAGGAGAATCTATAATAGAGCATTTGACATCTGTCTTAGTGACTGGCTTATTTCATTGAGTATAAAGGGCTTCAAGGGACATCCATGTAATATGTCGGAATTTACTCCCTTTTTTAAGGCTCAGTAATGTTCCATCGTATGTGTACTCCACATTGTTTATTTGTTGTTCATCGGCGGACCCTTGGGTTGCTTCTCTGTGTGGCTGTTGTGGACAGTGCTACTCTTAGTAGTAGTATGATGCTAATACTCTTCGAGCCCCAGTGTATATCCTGAAGTAGAATTTCTGGATCGGGGGATAGTTCCATTTTTAGTTTTTTGAGGAACTGCTGTGTTTTCCAGAGTCTGAATCATTTCAGAGTCCCACCAGCAAGATGTCAGCATCCACATTTCTCCAGATCCTCACAAACACTTGATATTTTCTGGTTTCTGGAGAATGGCCATCCTAGTGGGTCCAAGGTGGTATATTGTGGTGGTTTTGGCTTAAAATTTCCTTGATGACAAATGATGTCAAGAGCATCTTCTCATGTGCTTTTTGGCCATCCGTACATCTTCTTCGGAGAAATGCCCATTCGGGTTCTGTGCCCGTTTTTAATCAGTTTATTTGTTTTTGTTGTTGTTGAATTCTAAGCAGGTACTACTTTTAAAATCAGAAAAGAATTTTATTTTATAAAGAAAGAGGGAAAGAGGAGCGCCTGGGTGGCATCTGTTTTCGGCTCAGGTCATGATCTCAGGGTCCTGGGATGGAGCACCTTACCCAGGCTCCCTACTCAGTAGGGAGTCTGCTCGTCTTTCTCCCTTTGCCTCCTCCCCCTGCTCATGCTCTCTCTCTCTCAAATAAATAAATAAAAATCTCTAAAAAGGAAAAAAAAAAAAAGAGGGAGAGAACATACAGAAGGCCAGTCAAGAGAGTGCAGTGGTTAAAAGCTTGGGCTTGGAAATGAGAACATTCAGTCACTATAAGTACTGAGAACCTTCTGTGTGAATCAGCGTAAGCCAACTTACACACAAATTTAAGGCTCAGTGACCTCATGCTGTGGAAGTCTTCCTCCTAGTCCAACGTGGTCTCAGTTGGAGGGGGAGAAAGGATGAAGGCTACAAGGGTCAGGAGGTCGTTCTGGGACTCTGGGTCATGTGGTCAGTTAGGGACCTAGGTTGCTTCCATCCTGTGGGACTGATGTCCATGAGATGTGGCCTCCATAGTCACCATGGGAGGGGATAAAAGGGAGAATTACACAAGGGTAACTTTTTACAGACCAGTTTCTTCCTGTATTATATCAGCCTAAGCTGGTAATACAGCCCCCCTACTACAAAGGAGCTCGGGAAACTTCCTCTTCCTGTGTGCCTGCAAGGAAAGGAAATCGGACTGTCTCTGACCCAGTCCATCCCTTTGGTCACCAGACCACCTCATTCTTCTTCCCACACATGGAAACGCTCATCCCCTTCTCTTGGGAGACAACCCAGACTCACACCCAGGATCTCCAGGTCTGTACATCCTTCTCTCTCAAGACCATATAAGGCACCGGTGTTCTGGTGACCAGTGAATCAAGGGGGGTAAGTTGTCTGCCCCACTCCCCATACCCAACACACAGTGGCAAAGTGGAAATAACAAAATTCCCATGGAGAAAAAGGAAGGCACGGTAGCCCCTGGTCCAGAGAAGTATAGACTCCTTCCCATGATACAGGCCTTGGGAGGGTTCCCTACCCTGGTAAGAGGATGAGGGGGGTCCCCGATTCTGTTCTGGTCTGACCTCTGAAGGGCGTGCCCCCCTGTTTCTCTCCATGACCTCATCTTCACCTCAAAGGGGTTCCCCCTGTGTCAGTCTCTCCCCTGGTGACACCGGAAGCACTCTTCCTAGAGGAAGGCCTTTTAGTTGACAACATCCAGTTTCCGGAGCTTTCCTTCCGCTTGCTTATGGAACCCAAAGGGTTGTTTCACGTCTGCCATTTTCAGAGTGACTTCATGATTTCTCTGGCAGCAATTCTCCTAGGAAGTTAGTGGGCTTAGTGAAGTAGGGAGAACTCTGTGACGGGATGGCTGACTAGAATCCCACACACAGGTGTGGACAGGCCAGCTGGCGATAGGAGCCCAGCCCGAGGGGCATAGGCCAGGCCGGAGGGGACACTGGGGAGCCATCGCCATGCCGCTGGCATTTATTAGTAGTACAAACAGAGAAGAGACGAGGTGCAAAGACTGGGCCTTTGGTGACTCCAGTGGCCAGAGAGGTGGGGGGGCACCAACTAGGAGAGGAACGACTTGGGAGTAGGGGAAAATGCAGAAGTCCAGGAAGACAAGTGAAGAACATGTCTCAAGGAGAGTGTGCGGACTGGTCACTCAGGTGAGGACTGAGGCTTGACATGGATGACCTCCTCAAGGTGGCTCTGGCAAGGGCAGTTTCCATGGAGGAGCAGATGAGAGTCTGGGTGAAGCGGCTTCAGTCGACAAGGGGAGGAGAAAAGTGAGTGACCATGACAACAAACAGAATCGTCTTGCTATGAAGGCAAGCAGGGACAGTTGGCCCTCGTCCCCCAAGAGAGGGCACAGGGTGTGACACAGATGCTAGGGGACAGGGCAGCGGGAAATGGCATCTGCAGAAATGACATTTGTCACCTGAAATTGGAGACCAGTGAGCAGCTGAGAAGGGGGATGAAGAGACATGTGGAGGTCTGAGGAGAGGAAAGTAGGCAGGAGAGGGCTGGGGAAATGGGAGTGTGCTGGGAGGCAGGAAGGGCCCCGGATGTTTACGGAAAGACTGCCCCCATGGGGCTGATGTCTGTCTCCACCCGGGGCAGGTACGTGAGCACAGATGTGGAGCGGGCACAGGGTTTGGCCAAACTGAGGCTGGGGTTTTGGCCACCGTCGATGCTCCTGGGTCTCGGGTATTGGGGTTCGGACTGGAACTGCCCCGCCTGCTGACCTGAGCCTCCAGCTTGCGGATGGCAGATCAGCCTCCATAACTGCACGAACCAGTCCCTTAGAATAAACCTTTCTGTACTATTGGGTCTGCTTCCCTGGAGACCCCTGATACAAGGCATGTAGGGGAAGTAAAGGGAGGAGGATGGGGGTGTGGCAGCCTCAGGGAGGGGAGGGGGGAGTCTTGGAATAGCAAGGGGAGCACCCGGCCTTCACTGGGGTCACTTGAGAGCCTCAGCAGCAGCAGTGTCCTCAGGACCCCCCGGGGTTTGGTAAAGAGAACATTCAGGAAATGCAGAAAGCAGTAGGAACCAGAGAGGGTGGGAAATGGGGTCACAGAAGGGAGGCACAAAGCCAGGAAGGCCTCATGCCTCATGGGAAGGGCTTTGTTCTCAGGTATTTAGTGGATACATTTGTCCTTCCTCAAAGAGAATAAGAAACACCCAGGGTCACAAGACGACTCAGCGACAGGGGTGGGACACGATCCCGAGGCCGGAGCCCACACTCTCCTCGGTGTTCTAGGCTTCTTGGTGGGAAATATTGAAGTCGCTTATCTACCTCCTATTCCAGAAAATCCGAGGACTCCATTCGCCTCCCCTTTCCTACAAGGAGACCCCTATGTCAGTGCTTTAAACCCTTCTGGCCTCATAGATCTCTCCAAGATGCGGGACAAAATCTATAGATTTTTCCCAGAAAAACACATGTCCACAAGGTATCACCAGCAGTTTCTAGGGGTTGTGGACTTTTTGAAACCCATTCGAACCCTCCCGGTTGATACATCCTACCCTCCGGCCTCCACGTCTCATGGAGGTAGAGCTGAGGTGAGTGGCAAGTAAGCCTAGAAACAAAACGGCACGGTGGCCCTGATGTGACCCCTGTTAGCCGTGCCCAGTGTTTAAGGGCCGGGAGACTCAGCAGCCGTATCCATACCTCGCTGCCTGCTGCCTGGACACCAGGACGAGAAATGCAAGGAGTGCCCTCCTCAGCGGGGAGTCCACAGTGGGGTGGGGGGTGGGCAATGTGCAGCTCTGTGCCACTGAGGGCTCAGAAAGGGGTATCCCGCGGCCCCCTGTAGTGCTAAGTCAGTCACCTGGCCAGCTCGGAGCCCTTTGGCAATATGTTCTCTGTCAGCAGGTCAGCCATGTCTGGAAAACTTCTAGGGACTCCTCTCTTGAGAACACCAACCCATCCCAGGTAGCCAGCCTGGTGGTGGTGTGGCTAGAATTTACATGTCCCCTCCCCTGTGCCCCAAACCCCATGGGGAGTTCCTCCAGTGGATGCTTTATGCTCTTTTCCAGGCTCCAAATTAACAACCATCTCCAGCTGGGAAGCAAACTTGTGTCTGGGGGCAGAAAGGGCAGCTGTGCCCACGGAGCAGGGCTCAGGCACGCGCGAGCTGGGGAGACAGCAGGCTTCAGCCACCAGAGCCTGCCGCGTTGTGGGCGCTCTGGAGGCCTGCAGTTTGGCCGGGTGACTCTGTGGCACTAGCAGGACCTTGAATTAGCTTGCCTGCCTGACACGCTCTATTTTGTAGGCCCCCAGGAGTACCTGGCTTCTTCTGTCTTTTCATTTGATGAAACCCAGCCATTATTTCATGCTGGAAAATTAAATAATCCATTTGCCTTCTCCTCCTCCTCTCCTGCCCTCTTTTTACTGGAGAATATGAAGACTCTCCAAACAGTAATCATAATAAAAGCAGCCCTTCATCTTCCTAATGATAACAAGAAGGAACATCACAGTAAGCAGCTGTCTTAGTCATTAGGGCATTAAAATGTACTCGGGCTGGAGATGCTGAGAAACCAGGACTCTCTTCTGTTTTGATGACTATACCAAAGCCTAATGTCTAGGCGGTTGCTAGATCACCAGATTCCTATCACCCACATAGAATATTATCATTTCCTAGACCAGTACAACCCGTGTATCTACTCTAGTAAGAGCCTTGCGGTTTTTTTGTTTTGTTTTGTTTTTTAAGATTTCATTTATTTGACAGAGAGAAACACAGCCAGAGAGGGAACACAAGCAGGGGGAGTGAAAGAGGGAGAAGCAGGCTACCTACTGAGCAGGGAGCCGGATATGGGGCTCCATCCTTGGTCTCTGGGATCATGACCTGAGCCGAAGGCAGTTGCCCAACCAACTGAGCCACCCAGGTGCCCAAGAGTCTTGAGGTTTTGTTTTTTTTTTTAATTCATTTTTAGGATACCCATGACAGGCGAGAACTAGTGAGGGCACTGTCAGGATCTGGGGGCTCTGCACTCTGGCCGGCAGGACCCTGATCCCTGGGCATCTCTGCTTCTCCCTGGATGCCCTCTACTGGGTGTTCCTCTGTCCTCTGCCAGCTTTGTCTATCTGCTCACAGACCTGCTCCCTCCAGACCTCCACATGTCACGTCTCTGATTCCCCTTCATCCCCAACCGCCTCTTAGCTCTGATTTCCAAGAGAGAAGTGGATTGGCTGTCGTATTCGCTGGCTAAGGCAGTCCTTGGATAGGGCCGCCTCAGTTCTGATCCCCTGTGGACAGTGTGCCTCACATGGTCCAACACTGGATAAAAGTAGGGACAGCCTGTTCTCCTAGAAAAGGAGTGCATCAAGGGACCCCATAAGACGTCTCCCAGGACAAATTTCAAATACACTTTCTCCTCATCCACAGCTAGTTATTGCCCCAGGAACAGCAGGGTCGGGCCAGTTCGGAAACTACTTGCTCATCACGGAGTCACTTCTGCCCCTGGTTATATCCATACCCCTTGTAGGTATTTCTGTCTATTGTGCAGTCCATTTGCTAACTGGTTACCATCAGCAGTGGGCGTATGACACTGGAATAGAAAGGACTCATTGCCCAGGCACAGAGAGCCGCCTTCTCCACTCACTGACTGGACCCACATGCCCCAGCATCACAGCAACCTGTCGCCAGTCTGTCGCTGGGTGTGCAGACACAATCCTCACTGCCTGCTGTTGGACCTCCACTCTTAGACTACCACTTGTAGGGGCTAGGAGAGGTCGGGGGTCCCCAAGTGACCTCACTCTGCACTGCAGTGACTTCTATTTGCTTTCCACGTGACTTCTAGAGCTTCTGCCTGGGGGCCGGCTGGTGCCACGGGTCAGCCAGTCCTGCATCCCAAGAGCAGCTACCGGCTTCCCAGCCCTGCTCTCAGCTCTCAGGATTAATTGGGGGATCAAGACTCCTTGCGGCATTTGTTTGAGCGCGACACGCCCCTTTTTATTGGGCTGAGGTTTTTATGATGCCGTGGCCCCTGCTGAACCTCTGGGGACTGCCCCTCCACTCCCCACTCTGGGGTCTTTGGGCTGATAGATGAAGGAATCTGCATCTCACTGGGTTTGAACCACCATACCCTTTGGAATGACCGGCTCTCAGCAGCTACAGTTGGACCCAGAAGGCCACAGTCCCAAAGCCTTGGTTGCCTGCTGACCCCCTGGGCGGAGCTCCAGGCCGGTGGCCGGCAGGGGTGGGGCAGCGCAAGAGCTTAGCCTTTGAGTGCTTTCCCTCCTGGATCCGATCTTACCTTGTTGCCGGACTGTCGGCTGAATGGCTTTGACATGGGAGAAGTTGTGGGTGGGGCAGGCACCCTGAACACACACTGCAGACTATCATTACGGGGCATGAAATCCAACGATGTTTAAAAATAAGCTCAGTCACTTTGGCAGGCCGCCAGTGGGTTGGCATTTCTATACACAGTGCTGCTCCGCCCACGGGGGTCAGGGGGGGCACCACACTCTGCTGCCCCAACTGTGATCTCATTGGAGCCTCCAAATAATCCCTGGGTCTGGTTTTCGGATTCCCCATGTTACCACTGGGAAACTGAGGCAGAGAACATACAAGTGATTTGTTCAGGGTAATAGGGCAAGAGTAAAAAACTGTAATTCCTTAACTTTTCACCCTATTCACCCAAAGCTTTCGGTTTGATGTGAGAACTCCCGTCCTTCTCACAGGGAGATGTGTCCCTGAGGGGCATTTCTCAAGAAAGGGAGGACTAGCACCTGAGCTCCGTCATTGCTAAGAAGGTCACCCTACTTGATGCCTCCAGGCCCCTGGGCTGCAGATCTCGGCTCCCTCCTTATTTTTGCTAGAATTCACTTTGCTCCCTGGTGTGCTAGCGCCAAAGGAGTTGTTCTGTAGGGGCAGAAGGAATAATTAACTCCCAGGCTCGGTCATCCCTTTGTCCTGAACACTTGCATCCTGTCCGTCTTTCTCCTCTGGAGATCAGACTCTTCATCCCTTTCTTGGGTTTCCTTTGATGCAAACCTTTATGGCTGGAAGGACGGGCTTGTCGGGCACTGTTCTAAGGACACCTGAAGGTCATTTTGGCCTGCTTCTGGAAAAAGGATGACTTTGGAGGAAGGCAACCCAGCATCCTCCCCTTCCTCTACTCTGTTTATGTGTTTACATCATCTCTTTTCAGCAGTTATTGTCCTCTATATGAAAAGAAGAGCCCTTATTTAGACAGCTGGGCAGTGTCTTTGATATGGGAAGATGTCACTCGGAAAAAAGGGGGGGGATGACAGCAGCCAGTCTGCACCACAGTGGCTCCTAGCCCCGCTGTGCGCTGCTATATTGGGACTGGGGAGAGGTGGGATGCACTGGTGTGAGGTTGGGGTTTTACCAAGTTCCCCGGGTGGGTGTCATTAGGCTGCAAGCACCATGCTCTGATTTGTTAAAACCAGGAGTTCCCAGCAGCAGGGAAGAGGGAAGGAGAAGGAGCACAGTGACAGGAGAGGACAAGTAAGGAGAGGAGCCCAGAGCCGCCCCCCTGCCCCCACAGAGGAAAGGTCCTGACAAAGGGAGAGAAATCCGGGCAGCAGCAAGGGGAATGGGAGGAGGGGTGGCAGGGAGCCTGGGGCGTGGACGGGCTGAGTGCCTGGACTGGGACTTTGTCCTAGTCTGTTCAGGCTGTTACGACAAAATACCACAGACTGGGTGGCTTGTAAACAGCAGAAATTTCTTTCTCTCGTTTCTGATGGCTGGGCATCCAAGGTCGGGGCGCCCACAGGGTCTGGTTCTGGTGAGGACCTCCTCGTTCTCCTCACAGATGGCCGACTTCTTGCTCCGTCCTCACGGATGAGGAAGCTCTCTGCGCCTCTTTAATAAGAGCACCAACCCCATTCACTGGGTTCCACCCCCATGACCTAAGCGCCCCCAGAAGCCCCACCTCCTAATACCAGCCCTCGGTGGGGGTCGGGAGGCTCTCCACAGGGGCTGGAAAGGGGACACACTCAGTCCATCTCTCTCCTGAGATCTGGAAATCCTCCAGCCCTTTCGGCAGACTGGCCTCAGAGGCAGCCGCCCCCTTAGCCCAGGGAGCCGGAAGCCTCCAGGGCTCCCCTGCCCCCAGGCCCACGGCGCCCGAGCTCTCAGCTGCCAGGGGAGGTGAGAGGGGCAAAGCCATGTACCAGCTGGCTGGCCCTGCAGCCTGCCTGTCCCGGAAACGAAATGTGTGGAAGAGACTTTCTAGCTCTTTCTCAGGCTCCCAAGGGCAGACAATGACTGTCTATCCAGGTATTGCTGTTCCCTCAGGATCGTGGGGTCTCAGCTGCCCAGTCCACATGTCGCCCGGGCTGCAGGACTGGCTCACTGCCAAGCCCCTCACGCACGCCCAGGCACACACAAGCACTGCTCCCCTTCTCCCTCCTTCTGCTCCCAGTTTTCTGTCCTGGGTGCTCCTTGTCACCACCAGAAGCAGGTCCCACCTGAAGGCCCGCAGAGACCCGGGCTTTGTAGGGGATTCAAACCCAGCGCCATTCCTGGGGCTCATGGGTCAAGACAGGATCCCCAGAGACCAGTCTCTGCCTTCTTATTGGCTGAGGTGAGCCTTTGAGTAGAGGGGGATGTGGGCAAAGGAGTAGAGATCCCCCTCTAGGATCTGTGGACAAGGACATTAGCCACTGGACCAAGGAGGACATTCAGGCCCCTCCCTGGCCCCCTGCGCTTCAAATTCAGCTTCTCCCCCGAAACCAGGGCAGCCAGGACCTGCCTTGACTGCGGGGGAGAACCACAAGCCCAGAGGTGTTGCCGGAAGGCCCAGAACCTGCTTGGCAGCAGTTTTCTCCCTTGCAGTTTGTGGACCAGCAGCTGGGAACTGCTGCCCCGCGGGGGTGCCTGGAGCCCTCCGCTCCTCCTGCCCAGCCCTCTTCTGCTTACAGCCCTTCCTGGCAGCGATTGTCGGCTCCGCGGTCGAGGAAGCTTGCCATGGACGGCACACTTGGTTGGTAAGAAGTTGAGTACCCCATGGAGGAATTCCAGCACTTTCTAGAAGGCCCTGGCCACACAGAGGACCAGCCTTCAACTCTGTATCTTGGAGGGAAAAAAGAGCAAGGGGGTGGGGTGCCCACGCCTGACCATTTCCACAGGCTTCCTGTGTGACTTCCTGTGTCAGAAATTTCCAGAACTACCGCCACCTGCCTGTGGCCCAGCAGGGGTGGGGGGGTCCTGGGGCTTGCTGTCTGGGTCCACTCCCTCCTCTGTACTCAGCCGGTGACAGGGGTGGGTGCGTGGCCCAGGGAACGCAGGAGTGGCCTGCCTTGCCGGGGAAGCCCCTCTGCGGAGCCCTTCCCTCCTGGGTCCTTGACACCAGCTCCTCCTGCACGTCAGCGAGTCAGTCATGGTCCCACACTTGGGGAGCTGCGAGCAGAGAGCGCAAGGAGAGCATTCACCGAGTCTCATAAACAGGAAGCCCCTGAGACAGAGAAGCTGCAGGAACGGCAGGCTCCTTGGGGGATGGCTGAGAAAGGATGCTGCAGGCAAGAGGGAGAATGGGAGGGACCCCAATGAGGGCATTTAAACAAAAAGGAGGAACTGTAAGTAGGGGTGCCTGGGTGGCTCAATCAGTTGAGTTTCCCACTCTTGGCCTCAGGTTGTGAGCTCAGGGTTGTGAGGTTCCCGTGTGTTTGAATGTGTGTGACCGGTCAGAGGGGAGTGTGCAGCTGGGCCCAGACACCGTCCCCCACCACCCCTGGCTCGGAACCTGGTGAAGGGTGGACAGCGGGCAGTGAGTGCTAAGCTCTCGGTGTCTCGGGGGCGCTGAGGACAATATGGCGTCATGAAGCCACGTGACACCACACATCACTTCTCAAGAGTCCTCCGTTCTAAGTATGGTGACACATGTCCTCAGTCTGCTACCATTCCAAACAGTTGATCCAGTTATCCCCTTACAGTGTACCCATTCTTTTCAAGCCCGTATATCCTAAATTTGAATCTAGAAAATATGGTCACTACTATTTTGGTGTATTGGTCTCACCCACTCTACTAGATGTAAGTCTGAGAGTAAAGACTGTCGTCATCATCATTCCAAACCTGTGTGGTCTCTGGTCTCTGACTTACCTACCCTTTCATTCTAGAAGGGGTCCTGCTTGCTCTCTTGTCACTTGGAGAGCTGCCGGTCTTTGAAAATACAGATTTTAAAATAGCACTCACTGTGCTGATGACAACCGAGAAGCATCTGAAGTCGCAAAGGTCACTCCTTTCACTTAGTATACAAATTAAATTTGGCCTGGCCATGAAAGGCATCATTCATATCTTGAGTTTTCAGTACAGTGCTATGGATTCATAGCTTTCAATAAATATTATAAAGATGAACATGATGAACACTTTTAGAAATTATATACTAGTCCAGCATAACCATACAGCAAATCTAGGATGTCCAGAGAAGAATTCTGGCAAATGCTTTGATTCTAAATTCTTCACTTTCCACTGATTTTATTACCAACCCCAGCACTTAACATTGTCTTCCAGATTTCTGTGGTGTAACTCTCCAGGAACCAGACTGGTTGAATAGGCCCAGAGTCTTCAACACACAAGGACAGCATGGCCATCCTCAACCTCTAATAGCTCAGAATCAAGCTTGTGCTGCAGACAGGTTGGGTGAGTGTGCAGCAAAGGGACAGGTTAGCATTTATAAAATGGTATATTTGAGGGTGCCTGGGTGGCTCAGTTGCTTAGTGTCTGCCATCAGCTCGGATCATGACCGATCGGATCACAACTCTCATGGAGTTCTGAGATCAAGTCCTGCATCAGGATCCCTGCTCGGCAGGAGGTCTGCTTCTCCCTCTCTCACTCCCCCTGTTTGTGTTCCCTCTCTAGCTGTGTTTCTCTCTGTCAAATAAATAAATAAATCTTTAAAAAAAAAAAAGTATATTTGACCCAGCAGAGATTGTTTTTCATTGTCCACTGGGTGTTTAAATTCCTTACCCCAAGACTTGAACCACAAATCCAAGGCAGATGAACAAGTGTGCTTTGGAGGGTAAACCATCTCCCTGTCTGTGGGCTCCCACGACCGTGGCTTAAGTGGCTAATGTGCACCTAGCGTGGGACAAGATACCTTCCACATCTCCAGACTCCAGAACGGGGGCCCCAACCCTGAGACTTCTAAGTCCAGGGGACTTTACACTTCACAGTAGGCTGCTACCCAGAAGGAACGCCCTAGAGCTTCAGGTCACCCAGCAAGTATCTGTTTTGTCCTTCTCCCAACTTTCTGCACGACCTGAGCTAGACCTGACGCCCAGGAGGAAGCAGGCTGGAGACTCAGCCTATCTTAACTCTGAGACCTGGCTCCCAGTGGCCAAAGTCAAAGCTAATGGGAACTCTGCCAGTGTTGGAGGCTGAAGGTGGAAATATGGACCCGGAAATCCAGAGTGTCCACTAGGGGGCTGTACACGAAAGCTCGCCCGAGGCCATCGGGACCAGGGAAGACGTGTGGCATGACAGCTAGGCCTAGAAACTGCCGGGAGGGATCTGAACAGAGAGAGGGGGCTTGAGACCCGGCTAGATTATGAATCTGAGCAAGTAATAAGGGCTAAGGTAAAACCGTGGTTCTGACCCTGGGTGAAGGCAGAGAGTGAATGACCTAGAAATTTCTACTGGCGCCACTGGCACTAAGTGTTATTCACTCATTAGCATATACACGGAGCTCCCATCATGGCTGGCCAGTGACCTGGGGGCTGAGGGGCCTAAAGGTAGTGAGATGGGGTGGTTCCTGCTTGGGGGCGTGGGGGAGGGGGTTCAGCAGGAAGAGCTGGGATGCGTTGTGGAAGCTGGCATTTCGTCGAACAAGGCCCCGGACTCACACCTGAGCTAGGACTTCACGGGAAACCCTGCCATGACAGGCCAGTTCCCTGCCCTCCCCATGTCTGGCTCAGGAAGAGGCAGGACTGCGGCTGCAGACACAAGAGGGACACTTCTCCGCTGAAAGCACTGGGGAGCAGCCCCCCGCGGGTATCCGCGCACCCCGGCACAGCAGCACGCTTCACACCGGCCGAAAGGTGGGAGCCACCCAGAGGTCGTCCCTGGAGGAGTAGATAAACAAAATGGGGCCCATACACACGATGGAATATTATCCGGCCTGAAAAAGGAAGGAAGTTCTGACAAGCTCCCACCTGGATGAACCTTGAGGACATTATGCTGATTGAGAGGAGCTGGCCCTAAAAGACTGATGATACTGCGTGATCACACTCACGTGAGGTTCCGGGAGTCGTCAAATTCCTTAGACACCAAGCTAGGCTGGCGTTGGCCGGGGGTGGGCCGGGGGTGGGGCCGGGGCCGGGGCGGTGTAGGGGGCGGGGCCGAGGCCGGGGCCTAGGGGAGGGGCCTGGAGGGGAGGGGCCTGGAGGGGGACGGGCTGGGGCTTCCTGGGGCTAGATTTCCGGGTTTGCTCCTGAGATCGGGCTCACAAGGGCGTGAGTCTACTTGACGCTTCTAAGCGGTGCACTAAACAGTAGTTAAGATGGGGAATGTGATGTGTTTCCTAACCACCACAAAAAATAAATAAGAGGGGAAAAAAGGAAGGAACTCTGACACGTCGTGTAATGTGAACTTCGCGCATCTTTTGCTAAGTGAAATAAGCCAGACACAGAAGGCCAAGTCGTGCTTGACTCCAAACATGGAATGGTGTAATTCCCAGTGACAGAAAATAGGCTGGTGGTTGCCAGGGGCTGGGGCGAAGAGGAATGGGAAATTTGTGTTTAATGGGGACCATGTTGCCCCCTGCGCCGGGGGCGGGGGGGGTGGAGGTGGGGGTTGAAAGGGAGGGGAGACCGAAGCTGTTTCGGAGATGGTGTTTGGTGACGGTTGCACAACAACGGGAATGTGCTTGGGCTGCTGAGCGCCACACCTAAAAATGATGAAGACGGCATGGTTTACATTATGGCTATTTTCCCACAATACATTTTTTAAAGCCCATAATATATTAGAAAACTTCCTTCAAATTCAGAATTCTTTTCCAGGCCATCTTCCCCACCTGGCACGTCAACCCCATGAAATTTAGGAAACTCCAAAATGATAAACTGACATGTTCTCTGGTGAAAAATAAAACAGAACAAAACTGGGAAGAAACAGAAGCAGGGGGAATGGCTGGGAGCCGGGGCGCGGGGGCTGGTCCTTTCCAGGGGCTCAAATGTTCCGCACATCTCCAGCAAGTTCTCAGGCAATGCTGACGCTGCTGAGCGGGGACCACACTTTTGAGAACAGTGGGCCTCTCCAAAGCTCTTTAAAGTGTCCAACCCACAGAGAAGGAGTGCTGAAATTTTAGCAAGAAGTTTTAAGTGGAAACTGTGTTGCAATACTGGGATCCTGAGTCCTTTAGACATTTGTACTTTTGAAAGCTTCGCCAGCTGATTCTGATGCGGAATATTCTCTTTCCACAGGGAAATAAACAGGGCGCTCAGCATGCATTCGGTAGCCCCCTGGATCTAAGGGTGGTCTCCGGACCAGCAGCGGAGGCTAGAGAACCGAATTCTCAAGCCCTACGGCAAACCGACTGAAGCAGATACTCCGGGCCTGGCGCCCCAGGAACTGGCTTTGATAGGTTCTTTGGGTGGTGCTGATTCACCCTCAAGTCTGAGAACTGTGAGCTAGATCTTTTGACAAGTGAGTATGCTGATGACTAAACCAGGGCTTTTGGACAACTGGATATGTAAGTTTCTCCGTGCACGTGACCAATTACTGAGGAAAGGGACAGTTTATTCTTTCCTCTTTTAAAAAAGTTTTATTTATTCGAGAGAGAGAAAGAGAGAGAGAGAGAGAGAGCACGCATGAGAAAGAGCACGAGCCGGGAGGTGGGCAGGGAGAAACGGAGAAGCAGACTCCCCACTGAGCAGGGAGCCTGATGAAGCCCTGATTCCAGGATCCCGGGATCCTGACCTGAGCTGAAAGCAGATGCTTAACCCACTGACCACCGAAGCGCCCCAACCCCCCAATCTTTTTTTTTTTTTTTAATGTTGGCCTAGAAATGTGATTCAGATATTACTGAAGTTAGGAAAGTTAATGAAGAGACTTACGAATACTCTTTACACGAGGGGCCACATCTGGCATAATTCATAGAAATGTTTAAAGAGGCAAATTTTATCTTAGTGAAAGGAAAGGACTTTAATGACTAGGCAGGGACGGGGGTGCCTCTGGTCATTAGGAGGTTTTTCTTGGGATGTAGTGGTTGCGCCCTCATTGGATGGGTTCCATGGGGACACACTCACATGGAAGATGGGGAAATTTAAGAATGAAATGGGCTGAGTCAAGGTTCCCAGATGACTGTCGGAACAAGGTCAGTATCAGAATCATCTGGGCTTGTTAAAAATAAATCCTGGAGTCCCACTCACAAAGATTCTGACCTGGCACAGCTGGGATGGGACCCTGGCATGGTGCTGACCCACAGGGCACTTTGAAGTGCTAGGTCTGAGAATTTCTAAATGGGATATATTTGCAGTCCCTTCCCAGTTCTACAACTGCACGAAACAGGATAGAAAGGTTAGCTTCTGAAGGTTGGAAAATGCAGGGAGATCAAGTAATTTTCTCCTTCAGATCAGAAGTCTACATTTAAAAAGTAAAATGGATGGTAGTATTTTTAGCTTTACTAAGGGCGCCCATAAGAAATCCGTTTAAACTATAGCAGAAAGGATTTGGATTAGAGGAAGAAAAAATTCCTAGCACATGAGGATTGTTAAACATTGGGATGGGCTAAGAGTCGATTGTGGAAGAGCCTTCTCTAGAAATTTCTAGAACTGGGAGACCTTTTCATCTGTCCGGAACAATGTCAGGGGGTGATTTTAGACTCCCTTCCAGCCTAGATGCCGAGGTTCTCATATATATACGCAACAGCATAGTCCATGAATGCAGCCCATTTCCCTCAAGTGCACAGGCAGAGTCTTCCTGAAAGCTTCCCTCATTATTAGATTGCTAATAAAACCAAATCAGGAGGGTGCCTGCATGGCTCAGTTGGTTAAGCTACTGCCTCTGGTTCAGGTCATAATCCCAGAGTGCCAGGATCGAGTCCTGCATCAGGCTCCCTGCTCAGCAGAAGTCTGCTTCTCCCTCTGACCCTCTTCCCTGCTCCTGTTCTCTCTCTTTCTCAAATACATAGTCTTAAAAAACAACAACAACAACAAATCAACAAGTGGTGAACAGATAAGGTATTCACATACTAATAAGACCTGTGCTTGAATAGGAGGACAATCCAGTTTCTTGTCGAGTCACCTAAGCCCCTGTGGCTGATCTCATGCGCATGGCTTTTGTCCCTGCGTTAGTCATGGGCACCATGTCTCTGATATTAAAAAAAAAAAAAAAAAGGAGAAAGGGGCTCTTCCTGACAACATCTTTCTGAAGTTCTGATGTTGAGGTTCAGTTGGAGTTAGACATCAAGGCCAAGCACCGAAAAGGGAAGAGCTTGAAGAGAAAGGAGAGGCAGGAAGGAAGTCTCTGGACGGGTGGAGATATGAATAGCAACTGGAGAGAATGGACGGGGTCCACCTGGGTGTCGAGCGAGGAGCTGACCGGGAGCCAGGGCGGAAAGATGGGACCCAAAGGTAAGCCAGCTGGGGTGAGGCCAAGAAGCAGACACGGCCTACTTAAGTATTTCTGCCTCAGGAAAGACAGTCCCAGGGAGACCCTCATATATCTTCATTTGGAAGCTGATGGAGAGCTTGGGAAAACCTTTCCAAGTTGTCCTGCAAGTCTTCCTCTGTTAAGGAGTGAAATGCAACATCGTGGTTAAAATGCTGGCGCTGGAGTCAGGCACTTGGACTAAAACCTTCTTCTCTCACTTGACCACGGATGCATTTTTTTTTTCAGTACTTCCAGGCTTCAGTTTCCTTATTTGGAATAGGAAGACTGTAAACAGTGCTGGGTGACATCTGGATTTCAGGCCCATGACAAGTGGTCCAAAAGTCTTAGCTTTTCCCATTTTTCGAAAGAAACTTATGGCCAAACGTGTAGATTCATCAAAACAGTGTCTCGCAAATGCCAGGCTGACACCTGGCCCCCATCTGTGACAAGGTTTCCGGCATTCCTTGGCGAAATGGGAGAAATAAGAACACTGGGATGAGCGCCTGTTGGCTGGGGCTCGCCAGTGACAGCTTTCTTCCCCAGAACGCACGATGTCCTGGGCTTTTGGAAATAATGAGCACATAGAAGGTACTTTTAGTTTTCTGTTCTTTGTCACTTGAAGTTAATCCTTGATTTTTCTTTTCTTCTAGCCCATGAAATGCAAGAGTCTGGGAACCGTTCGTCTGGACTGTGTGATGGGAATCCAGAGGAGGTGGGCAGGGCTGTCCCGGGGAATCAGCATGATGCCCCCCCACGGGGAGCGTGAGCTCACGGCAGCAGCTGTCCCTACTTCTCCCACTAACACAGGCTTTTCTTCATGCTTCTCGTGATCTTCCTTTTTTTTTTTTTTTTTTCTTTTCCTCTCTTTGAGAACGTTCCAGTCTTGTTCCCTGTCTTGCTTTTGCTTTAGCCCTTGGAGGGCAGCAGAATATGCCACCCCCAAACCTGCCGCATTGGCAGGATTTGAGCCAAAAACAACTGAGAAGAAGCAGGTACAAGAACAGCTCTCTGCCCTCCCCTGGTCACCTACAAGCAGGATATAAATTTGTCCAGGCATCCCGCGTCCCTCTCTGCCAGGAAGGACAGAAGTGAATCGCTGGAGGTAGAGGAACCCACATGCCGCCTTTAGTACCTAGCCCTGTCTTCGCGTAGTTCCCTGAGATGTCAACCTCACAATCTGCCCCCGTGGAAACTCCGAGTCCTTTTCGTGGTCTCGTCACTTTCTCCAAACATTTATTCTTCTTTTGTTAAGGTGCAATATGGGGGCACCTGGGTGGCTCAGTCGACAAGGGGTCTGCCTTGGGCTGCTGAGATGGAGCCCCTCATCCCCTCATCTGCCTCCCTGCTCAGTGGGGAGTCTGCCCCTCCCCCTGCTCTGTCATGCTCTCTCAAATAAAAACAAAACCAAAAACAAATGATGTGATACAAGCCCAAGTTCTGACCACCCCTGGAATTAGTCCCCCCTGGGGGGCTCCCCTGTGCACGTGGGGCACTTGTGCTAATCCACTCCTGCCAGGTGCCTCTTGTTAATCTGCTTTTTGTCTAATGTGACAGCCCCAACTGGGGCCCCTGGGAGGGTAGAGAGAAAAAAAGATGGAGTAAGTTCTTCCTCTCCTACACCC
>PITA01001222.1:134470-208154 GCA_004023965.1 Spilogale gracilis | reverse complement strand
AGGGAAGGAAGGAAGGAAGGAAAGAAGGAAGGAAGGAAGGAAGGAAGGAAGGAAGGAAGGAAGGAAGGAAGGACGAACACTGGAGCCAAAGAGCCTGAGTTTGGGTCCTGCCTTTGAAATTGCCTACCTGCGTAGCTTTGGGTGAGTTTCCGCGCCTCTTTGTGTCTCAGGTCCACACTGTAGGATGGTGAGGAGAGCAGTGATAGACCTTCATGAGGCCCATCTTCGTCTGTTTGGGATGCTGGAACAAAATGCCATGAGCTGGGTAGCTTACAAGTGTAGAAATTAATTTCCTGCAGTTCTGGAGACTGGGGAGTCCGAGATCAACTTGCCAGCTGATTGGGTGTCTGGGGAGGCCCCACTTCCTGGTTCACAGAACTCCTGTCCGGGTCTTCACGTGGTGGGAGGGGCTACGGAGCACCATGAGGCCTCTTTTACAAGACCACCAATCCCACGCATGAGGGCCCTACCCTCGGGACCTAAGTCCCTCCCCTAGGCCCCACCTCCTCAATACCCCCGGAGAGTTAGGATTTCAATAGACGGATTTTGGGGAAACTCAAATGTTCAGACCATGGCAGGGTTATTTTAAGGATCAAATGAATGGATGTGTATATGAATTCTATAGGACATCATTTGGATTAAAAACTGAATAAATGTGACCCATTATCCTTATTGTTGCTAATCACGTGGTTTAACAGATCTCTCAGCTTCTTTCGCCTTCCTCTCTACCCATAAAAGTGGTTTTCCTCCTTACAAGGAAGGAGAGAGAGGATTTGCAAGTCATTCCGATTTACTGTTTATTTAAGTACTGTCATACTAGATAGAAAAAAATACCTGTGTGGGAAGAAGAATAATGGTCCCCGAGAAATGTTCCCATCGTAAACCCTGGAACCTGTGAATATGTGAGTTTACAGGGCAAAGGGAACTTTGCAGATGTGATTAAGTTCAGGATCTGGAGATGGGCAGAATATCCTGGATTATCCGGGAGGGCCCAATGTCATCACGGGTGTGCTTAGAAGGGAAGGAAAAAGAGAGGCCAGTCAGAAGCCAGGGAGCAAGTGGAATTTCTCGTGCTATCGTAGCCAGAAGGGAACCACCTGCCAAAGAATACAGGGCCTCTTGACGCTTAAAACAGGCAAGATTCTCGGCTAAGGAGCTCAGCCCCGCCAACACCTTGATGTTAGCCCCGTCCTTTTCAGACTTCTGACCTCCAGCTCAGAACATAAGAAATTAGTGTGGGGTTATTTGTTAGAGCTACAATAGGAAAGTCATGCAGCACCAAAGCTTTGGCTTAAAAAGATCATCGGTACAACATGGATTTGTGAGAAATTTTAGTTTTCTTCTTTAAACTCTGTTTTCCCAAAATCAGAAGAAAAATCTGAGTCAAAGAAAGAAATGATCAATGACAGATGCCTAGTGCAAGGCAGTGGAGTTCTCACACTGCTGGAGAAAGCATCCAGCCCTGTGGATCGCAGTCACCTCTAATGGGTGGTCATTACCCATCCCGGAGCTGACCGTGCTTCCCGGCTCCCATCATCGCCTCCGTCTGCCCTCATGCTGGGCCTTCGCTGCCTGCTCAAACTTACATAAAGCACAGGGGGGCTCTTGTCAAAATGCAGACTCTCTTAACACTCACCATGGGTCAGGAAATTGCAAACTGAGCCCCCAAACTGGTAGCACCACACACGGTTGGAATAATTAAAATGAAGGAGACCGATAATACCAGGTATTATGGAGGGTATGGTTCAACCTGAAGCACACAGCCTGCGGGGGAATGTGGAATGGGAAAACCACTTGGGAAAAGTGGCACTTTCTGGTGCATAAACAATGAATCTTGGAACACTGAAAAAATAAGTTTCAATTAAAAAAATAAACTGTAAAAGAAAATCAAAAGTAGAACTATTAAAAAAAAGAGAGAGACAGAGTTAAACACACACAGTGTACGATCCAGCCATTCTACACACAGGTGTTTACCCCAAAGGGACATCCACACAAAGACCGAAGTAGGAATGCTAGTGGCAGCTTTACACAGCAGTGGAAACCAGGCACGAGATAGCCCTCAGCTGGTGAACAGACCAACAGAAGGTAGTAGCTACACACCGTGGAACGAACAGAAAGGAATGAGCTCCTGAGACACTCAACAGTATGGGTGAGTCTCTTTGGAGTGAAAGAGGCCAGGCTCAAAGAAAAGCCTCCTCTATGATTCCATGTCTAAAATGTACACTAGTCTATGGGAAGAGGAAGCAGGCCAGTGGTTATGTGGGTCGGGCAGTGATGGAAAGGACTGCAAAGGGGTACGGTCTTTTGGGGTGATGGAACATTTTGTGTTTTGTGATGATGGTTTCCAGTGTACAGATGACTGTCAAAATTCAGTAGTTACGCTTCCAATGGATGTGCCTTATCCTATGAGAATTGTTCTTCAGTTAGTTGATGGGGAATAAAAAGCAGATGCTGACTCAGAGGTCTGGCCTGGGCAAGCGAGCCTGCATGTCTGACAGGCCCCCAGTGGCTGCAGCCTGCTGGTTCCAGGATGGCCCTTTCAAGAGGAAGCCTCTTGAATCCCTGTCTTCACCTCTGCCGCTTGCAGGAAACCAACTGGCTTTCTCTTTTGCTAAGAAAAGAAAGCCATTTCTCCAGAAGATCCCTTATCACCTGCCTCCTCCCACCCATACATTATAAACTATTGATGGTGCATAACCACTTGAAGATACCCAGGGTCAGGTCCCCAGGAGGGACTGGTGCTGCTGGAGAACATTAGCAGGTCCCCGCCCCCCTTCTCATTACCATCCTGACTTGAACTTTAAATGGAAACACACAGGATAAGCAATAAAACTTGAATGGGGGTTATCACACTATCACTCTCAATATTTGAACAGATTTCTAGTCTTCCCTTAAAACATCCATTTTTCAGGGGTTTCAGATTAGAAGAATAAAAGTGAAGGTGGAGGACGTTGAAACAATATCACGAATACTTCTTGACCAATAAGGGATGACAGATCATTCATGACCAAGCAGAAAGGCTGTCAGCCATCTCCGGCTGGGGCTCAGGAATGTTCATCTGTGCACTGGGCAGACTTTCGACTTCCCTAATAGGTCACAAGGTAGCCACATGTAACACCATTCCCTGATATTAACCTTCCCGGATCTTCATATACTTAGCGCTGAGGAATAAAGCTTTCTTGAGCAGTCCTTTAGGGTAGTTATCAAGACTGTCTAGCCACAGAACTTGCTTCTTCCTTTTATCCCAGTCATACAAGGTGCAATCCAAACCCCAAATCCTGACAAAATAATACATTTAAATAGTTTAGGGATCTCAGAATAATGATAAGTAGCAGAAATGGATGCGGTATGGACACTTTGCAAATGCCCCAACAAAATGGACAAAAACCAGAGAAAGTGTTGGGTATAGTTGTCATGTCTTGTAGACTTCATGAATGTCTACCCCTTCTTACCAATGTCTGTTTTTAAGATGTTGGTAAAGCATTGAGAAAGAGCTATTAATTGTCTTTCTATCTACATTTCCCCCAAACTTACACGCCCCCCAAAACGTTTGCCCTCAAGTATCCAGATTGCTTCAAATTGGGTGTCTGTTCCTCTAGCTTTTATTCCCTGTGGTGTCATTTCACAGCTTCATGGAAACACAGAGAATATAGGAATTATGGCCCCCCTCCAGCACAGACAGGTCATGGACAGGTATTACTGAGTGGTTAGTTCATAGTAGCTATTGAAGAAGTGATTTTTTATTTGTTTATTTATTTATTTTTACAAAATAATAGTTTGCCTTTCAACAGTTTTAAAAACAGTCTTTTTAAATCTGGTGCAAGGTTGAACAGGAAAGATCGTCGAGGCGTAGCTGGTTCAGAGGAGAATGACTAAGACCACCTTTCTATGTATGTCAGACACAATTTTGTCTTCCTGCCTGGAAAAAAAAAAGAAAAGAAAGAAAGTAAAAGCAGAATGGCTTCCTAAGTGTCCCTCTCTCCCCGGGTCCTCACGACTTTATGAAACAAGCGACAACAAAACTCCTCTAAAGCTAAACCAACATGAAATAACCCAGGGCTTGAACTTGTCGCCTGACGTTGCTTTAAATTTTAATGCGAACTCAGGAGTAGATTTGTGAACAGCAAGGTAAAGCCAAGGCCATGAAATATTGATTCTGTACATTTTCTTATGCATTTTTATTCTCCAATTTAGTAAATTTTTCATCTTGCCTGCACTTAGAGGTTCCCTATGAAGTCGTTACTACCAATTGTATTAGCTGTTGTAAATAAATAATCGTGGCTCAAGCTGCTTGCCTGACAGCAGGTGGACGGGGCCCCACCTCTGAGCACTGAGTTCCCACAGCCCAGCACATGGAGGATGAACAGGGACACTCACAGGTTCCCACATGGCACGGCATCCAAGCTGGCTCCTAGAAGGTGGGCTTTCAACAAAGCAACAAGTAGGAACTGTCCTATTTCTGCTGAAATGAATCCCACCGTCTGACAATAGCCCATTTTGGTCTAAGAGACAGTGGAGTTGATTTTTATTTGTTTGTTTTTAAAACCCAAACACCAGGAGCAGCTGGCAGAACATGCTTCTTGGCTCTGCCTTAATATAAGAGAAAATAAAAGTGTAAGACTTCCACCAGTTACCCTAATCCTTGTATAGGCACAAAAATCATATTTTATCAATCACAGGAAAAGACAAATGTTTCAGGTATTTCTCACTATCTTTATTCCATAGTGTACTTCTCTATCCTCCTACATTCACAGTCTCACAGGGGTTGAGAGCCCAAAGAAAGAGGGAAAGCAGTTCTGACAGCAAAGGGCATGTCCTTTGGTAAATAACACATGGGAGGGTCCAGTGTGGATCTGCCTCCTGTGGAAATCCTTCTGGGTTCTTTGTACACTTTTATTCATTATTGGATCACTTCTCTGTGATTGACCATTTATTCAGGCTCCTGGTCACATTGACCAAAGTTTCATAGTGGACTCTTCCACTGGATCACAAATTTGTTATTTCATGTTGCCCGAACACAGCAAGAAAGAGGATGGGATAATATCAGACTGGTTTGAAAGTTAGCTTTGAAGCAGATGAAAATATGTCTCCCTTTGATCAGCAATATGATAATACTGTTAGGTGGGCAATAGAGTCCTTTATTCTGATTTTTGGTCCCTCTTATATGGTTATTACAGTTGTATATGCTTGCTTATTGTAGAAAAAATGTAAATCTCCCAAACAATGAAGATTAGTTTAACACTTTGCCTCTGACATTTCTACCTGCTCCCAAACACACACACACGCACACACACACACATGCACACACGCACACACACACACACATGCACACATGCAGACCCCCAAACAAAAACAAACAAGCATCATCAACAACAACAAAAGCCATACCCAACTCAGGGAGAGAATAAAGATCTTCGATGATGTGTTACCGTAGTTTTTACTTCGGTGTCTAGTCTAACACTTTGAATAGTCTTTAAACTTTTTAAAGGCATCCTTGGTGTTTCTCTGTTTCCTTTAAAAGTCCTTAAATACTTGATTCATATATTATCTCAGTTTCGGGGCAAAAGGAAAAGAGGGAAATTGAATTGCCTCAATAGGGTCCAACTGAACTTTCCCCCCCAAGTTTGGTAACTCTTGTGTTTGGTCAGTTGCATATTGGGGAGCAAACTAAAATATGTTTGTCTGCACACGTCTGAATACCACTGACTCAGGCCACCCATCTTGCACAGGGGCTCATCTGCAAATACTCTTACTTTTGCAAGCAAAAGTGCAGAGAGATGGAGCCAGAAAATCCAAGAGTTGGATCTCTGAATTGGATAGCACAGACTTTTTAAAAACTTCTTCATCACCCCTAGCTGAATCCCCATTGGAGAGATGACAAAGGGAAAGAATGGATAGGGGAAAACTGAATCTTAGGGAATGAGCTCATGAAATCATGGAGACTGAGAAGGTTTTGGTAGACACGGTGCAGAAGGCATCGACCTGAGGAAGATACCAAGGGTACAATTAAGCAGGAGCACTGTCATCAGGATTAAAATACAGGCACTCTGGTGGAATCTTCTGCCCTTATCTGGGTGGGTGGGGGGTAAGACTCAGGTGCATGGTGAGACCGTGTGGCAGATGCGGACCTCATAATCTGGGCTTCACCTGAACCTCAAGGATCAGCGTCCTTTGTGATGACAACACTCTGAGGATTAGTGTGGAGGCCAACTGGAGAAGAAAGGGGCCAACAAAGTGAGGACAGGTGCATTAAAGAAAGAATATGGAGGATACCCTGGGGGGGAACTCACTAAGTTTTCCCGATTAGGTGGAGGATGTGTTGAAGATGACAAAAACTCCCAGAGTTGGTGTGTGGGCTCTGTGCAACTCCCAGGACAAAGACGAGGAGAAGACCTAGGATCTGTGTAGCTGCCACATCAAAGAAAACCCCGATCAGAGTTACAGAGGCATTTCCTCCAAGTGTCAAGCAGTAGCACCAGGAAGGAGCCCGGGCATAGCCAAAGTTTATACTGGAGTAGAGGCTGTGCCAAATTAGATGTGAATACAAGACCCTGAGACGGGAACAACAACAGCTTCACCACGCATGGAAAGAATTGCCACCGAGATAAATATTCCTGTGAACAGTACTCATAGCTCAGGCTTCCTCTCAGCTCCCCTCTGGCTGCTCAATAACAATGAGAGTGTTATAAATTTACACCGAAGAAGCCCTCCAGTTTGAGATCTGAGAAGCCAAGAACAACCAAAGGGAACCAGAAGGGGAAGCAGAGACAATTTACTTAAAATGTTTATGGAAAAACACCAGCCCCGCTTACACATCACATCACTTAAAGATGAATAACCAAAGCAACAACAACATCAGCCCTAGGATGAATTTCAACTGGAAAAAAAAAATTGAGAAAATGCATGCGATATGCAAAGGACACAAGAAACAAAGACTCTGCCGAGAATGTCTTCTTATGCTTTCACTACTCTTTGAGAAATTAGGGGCTCTGTGAAACCAGAGATGAGAATTACTAAATAAAAAGATTTAAGTGAAAAGAGACATAGGAAAAATCAGGCAATCTTAAGAAAAGGAAACTAAGGCGTATAAGAGAGTGGGATGTGAGGACAGAATTCAGCTCCAAAACCAAGCAGTAACACTGTAGGGGTCAGGAGGGTGACCAAACACAGATCCTCGAGAATGCCTGGCTCAGAGAGGGAATGGTCAGATGCTGGATGCTGAGAAGAAATAGGAGACAGGAGTGGAGACAGAGCAGCTCCAGTTCATGTCTGAGAAAGATCACAGGGACAAAGAAGGAAGTAGCCCTCCTAAGTACAATGGAAGGACCATTGCAGAACCAGAAAATTTTGGATTCCTTGGGAGGGCTGCAGTGTGTTGTGGAACTTTGCCTGCATAGAGCTTGGAAACTTTGTTTTAATCTTAAGGAAAAAGAAAGAATGTGGCAAACAGAGAAAGGGGAGGGGGTTGCTAACAAAAAGAAAGAAATACATCCAGCCCAAGGAGTGTTAGAAAAACATGTAGCCATGCCTGTGGAAGTTGGAGAGTTATAAGTCTATGATTTAAGCATTCCACACTAGGCCCAGATTCTGTTTAATTATAAAAGGAAGAAAAAAAAAAGAAGCAGTAGGAAGGGAGAGGGAGGGTGGAGGGAGATTCCAATCAATATCCTGGTACCATTTCTGTGCATAGCCAATCCATCTTCTCAAAGGGGCCAGATGGAAATTACAATGTACACTGGGTTATGATGTGTCCCTTCTTTATGCCCCTCAGTGCGAAAAATAATAAAAACAAATTCCCCAAAGCATCAAAATGCCTAGTCATTGACCCACCCAGGCTCACCCGAAGCTACAGTTTTCCTGGCTCTCTGCCCTCACTTCCCTCTCATTCCCAAATGTGTCAAGTTCTGTCTCACTATAAGGCTTCCGTGGATGTCGTGGGCTCTGGCCAGAACCCGCTGCCTTCCGCTCTTCCCCTTGCTGACTTCTACTCATCCTTCATGTTGCATACACCTGCTCCCGGGGGTGTCTGTCCCTGACTCCTGGTCTAAATTATGTCACCCATACTAGTCCACCTTTTAGGATCATGTTTTTTTCCCTTTCTATTGAGGCAAAGTTTACATAACATAAAATTAATCTTTTTAAAGTGAACAAGTGAGTGGCCACGGTATATCCATAGTGTTGCACACCTAGCCCCTCTCTCATAGCCAAATGTTTCCGTAGTCCCCGCAGGAAACACTGTGTCCATTATGTGCTTGCTCGAGCCCTGGCAACCTCCAGTCTGTGTTCTGTCTCCATGGATTTGCCTATCCTGGATATTTCATTTAGGGGGGATCATATACTGTGTGACCTTTTGTGACTGGCTTCTTTCACTTAGCCTGATGTTTTCTGATTCATTCCTCTTGCAGCATGTGTCAGTATTTCATTCCTTTTTAAGGTTGAGTAGTATTTCACCACGTACATACACCATAATTTATCACTCATCCATTGATGAACACTTGGGTTGTTCCTACCTTCTGGTTATCGTAATTCAGGCTACTACGAATACTCATGTGTAAGTATCCATCTGTGTTTGTTAGCGACTGGATGTTTGTGTCCCCGTAAAATTCATGGGGAAGCCCTAATCCCCAGGGTGATGATATTAGGAAATGGTGCCTTTGGCAGGTAACTAGCTTCAGATAAGGTCATGAGGGTGGGGTTCCCAAGGGTGGAATTAGTGCCCTTATAAAAAAAGAAGAGATGGCCTCATGAGGACAGGGAGAGAGAAGGCATCTATCTGCAGAGCAGGAAGAGAAACCTCAGCAGACTCGGCCATGTTGGCATCCTGAGCTCAGAATTCCAGCTTCTAGAACAGTGAGAAGCACATGTCTGTTGTAGAAACCACTCAGTGTTGGGTGCCTTTTTACGGCAGCTGCGGCAACGAAGACAGACTCTCTGCTTTCAATTCTTTGGGGGGCACCATGCTCTTTTAATTTGTTGAATACATCCTTATTTCTACTATGTCACACTAGAAATATTACTATGACTCTTTGCTTACTGTTTGTTTGTCCACACTGTGCCTTGAACTCTCCAGATGCAAGTGGACATTTGTTTCATTTGCCGCCGCAGCCCCGGACATGATGCCGAACCATCTGAATGCCAGAGAAATGAATGCATGAGTGTGTGAATGCGTGAACCGAGTGAATGAGGAAGCACATGGCCCAGGCTGGTGATCGAGCTGATGGAGCCTGAGAGTAAACTTCTGAGGCATCTGGAAAAAGACAAGGCAAGATTTGTTACGTGGCTCAAAAAGAATTAAGAATTAAAAAGAATTAAGTCATTAAGAAGCTAGCCTTCTCCAGGGGCCAGCATCACAATGTCTGGCCCATTCCAAGTTCTGAAAACCCCAGATGTCCCTAGTCTCGGGAAAGAAAGTTTTGGTGATATTTTGCCTGTTCCTCAGCTTGGTGCTGTCCATGGCAAAGACAGATTCTCGGCAAGAATTCTGGAAGGGGGGGACTCCAAAGCAGCCTCCGCCGACAGGGCAAGAGCACATTCTGCATTTCCAGACTTTTCTCTCTGGATCTTCTTAGAGAGGCAGGATCAACTAAATGTGAATGACATTCGGGGTCGACGAAGCTGGTTTTTACCATTCTGGTGGCTGAAGCTGAATTTGGTTTCCATTTGTTCATTGGGTGGCTTTTCCAACCTCCCATGTGCCAACACTCAGTACGTAATGCCTACCTCATTTGCAGAACCCCAGAGTTAGCATGCTGTGTGGGGCAAGGGACACGGCAGCTTGAACCTTTTCACCCTCTACTCTGTGTCTTTGAGGCAATGCTTCTGAGCCCGCCTCTCTCTGTCCCCTCCATCTGTGAGTGCGTGTGTCTCTCGCTGATAGCTTCCCTTTTTCTGACCTTGTTCCACCTCTGCTTTCTCTTGATAGTTTGCTCTGCTCTGTGTCTCTGCTCTTCCTCCTGTCCCTACTCTCTCTCTCCCCCTCTCCTTGTCCTTCTGCATCTCTCCTGAGGGACAGAGCCATGTACTCCATGAAGCATGTGTATATATCTCTCTGTCTCCTCCGGGCCACTGTTTTCCCTTTCAATAAACTCCTTCCTGTCTCCAAGTGGCTGGCCCTATCTCCTTTCCAATCAGGGGAGACCGGAACTGGCTGCAGTGAATATGAGGAAGTCTTTATAATGAACAGGATCTCGCTGCTGTTTACAGAAACACTTTCAACTACACCCGGAGCCACCAGACCATTCCGCAGGGCTGATGAGAATGTAATTAAGTGTGGGGGCGTGAGTAGAAAAAGGGAGGTGGGCGGGGGCCTATGTGACAGGGCAGAGCTGTGTTGGAAGCCTCCAGATTAACTCGGGCGGGGGGAGGAGGGTCTTTGTATTTTACCAGGCTCGGTGACCATGCACTGACAATTCCAGGTGCCGGATGCACCAGGCTGTGGAGAGGGACAACTGTTTGTGGCACGGTCGCTGCCCTCTGAGAATGGAGTCTCATTACATTGTGCCCGAGTGCAATAGACGTGCACATAGTGGGTGGGGGAAGCTTCCAGAAGGGGACTGGGGAGACGTTAATGGTGAAGTGCTGTGTGAGTGGAGCCTGGAAGGAGATTACGATTTGGTAGAGAGAAAAGATGGAGAAAGAACAATGCACTGAGCCAAAGCACGGTCAGGGAGATCCCAGATGCTCCAGGGAGGCCGAGGGCTTGTCCTGCCTGTGACTTATCAGGGCAGGTGGGTGGGGAGACAGACAGGTGAGGGCTGGATGTCAGGGGTCCTGGGTGTCACCTAAAGTGCCTGGCTCTTCCCCAGGGGGACGGGAGATGCTGTGAGTTTCTGTGTCAGCAGTCGGCTCGAACCCTCTGTGATGGTCAGAATGGAGGTGCCTATGAGCCCTTCAAATGTGCCTAATATGACCAAGGAGCTGAATTTCTACTTTTTCTTGAATTTTAATTAATTAAAATATAAATTTAAAAGGTCCTGACGGCGAGGGGCTCCTGCCGCACAGCTACGGCCGCCATCTCTAGAGAGGCACCAGCCACGTCCGCGGATTTGGAGGACCTGCCTGGCAACGGTGTGACAAGGCCATTGGAGGCCAGCTCCTTAGGGAAGAACAATGAGACACAGATGATCTCCGATAGTCGCTCAGCCGTGAGTCTAGGAATATCTGAATCCCGCCTTCGATAAGCAGCTCCTTCCCTTCAGGTCTCCAAGAAGGTGCTCCCTGCAGAGGAAGCCCGGGAAGATGGAGGAGACCACGACTCCAGTGCGGTCCCAGGGGCTGCAGGGCCTCTCCTGCTCTTTTTCCTTAAGGCTCATTTTAGCCTTGGGTAACGTGGACTCAATTTAACGCAAAGAAAATGTAATCTGAATCCAATCAGATTTTCATTTGTTTGCTTTGTTTCGTGGATCGTGACAGAGTTTACTTCTAGGATACTTCTGAAAAAATAAAGGGCCAGACGGAGCTGAGATACTTGTGAAGAAGAAGGGGAGGGGCCTTGCTCTTTCCTACGGTCAATTTATTTTAAAGACATGGCACTTGGAGCAGGGTAAATGTGATGTAGGGGTAGAGTGTGTCCGAGAAACAGCAAAGACAAGCGAACAGGCCTTCACCACACACAGAAACTTGGTGAGAGACAGTGATGGCGAGAGGGCATGTTTTATTCAATCAGTGTGTGGGGAGGAACGCTATCTTTATAGAAAGAAGAAAAAGAACATTTTGTCCCTACTTTAGACGATATACAAAGATCAGATCTTGAAGGAACAAATATTAAAATAATAGACCTTTTAAAGGAAAATTTCTGAGAATATCTCTGTGATCATGGGGTACAGAAGTTTGTTTTTTTTTAAACAGTGAACAAAGGACACAAAACATAAAGGATGAGACTGATAAATTTGACTAAATGAAATAAAGTCTTCATATGACAACAGACATTTGTATAAATAACCGACAAAGGTTACTCTCTGAAATATATGACGCACTCCTATAAATCAATACTATAAAGACAAATAATCCACTGGAAAAAATGGACAAAGGATACCAACAGAGGAAGCACAGACTATGAAAATCAGACCGCCGCTAGTGACAGGCAAAAATGCTCGCCCACATTAGTAAGTCACATATATGCAAGATGAAATGGGACACCTTTTTCCACCTGTGATATGATGCCAGTTTTTGCTGAGTTCATGGAGAAAGATACTCTTGTATGCCACCAGTGAATGTAAATTGGTGTGACTCATTTGGAGATCAATTTAACCATAGCAAATAAAATTGAAGATGCACACACTTTATGACCTAGCCCTTCAATTGCTAGGTATTTACCTCCAAGAATCTTTCACGCATGTGCACCTAGAGGCTCTGCTTACGAGCCGGGGAAATGGATACACTGATGGTTCCAATGACATGTATCAATATAGCAATACAGATGGATAACTCAGGGACAATCAGTGTGGGATGGATAAATAAATTGTAATCAGAGAAGAGAAGGTATGCTTCCAGATATAGGTCACTGTGTCGGCAGCATCTGCTAAGAGATGGGGTCATAGTCTAATAAAGATGCTTACATGCATTCGTGATTCTTCCTTTACTTGGTAAGCACGTAAGTGGGATTGGTAAGCACGTTCACCTGCCGTGCCTGTGAAACACTGCTGGGCATTATCTAGTGGCAAATGAAGGCTTGAGAAGGGACATTTCCCCTCATTGAGTCTGTTCACAAATGGGCCATAAATTCCACATACAGCTCCAAAATTGGAGTCCAAAAATAGTGGAGACATTGGCATCCCTGTTGAGGAGCATAGCTTCCCGCAGGGGCTCCTTCCGAGAAGACAACTTCATTTGGACAGATTTGTGCTGGTGTGTCTGTTAACAACATGGTCTTCATGATTCACAGACTTCTCAAGGATTTCCCGAGGCTTGGAGAGATGTTCGCGCAAACTGGCTTCCCAAGATAAATCCCAAGGCAGGTAGCCAGAGCCTGGCATCAAACTGAAAGACAGTGCAAAAAAGCGAATTAAAACCTTGCCAGTGGGATTCAAGAGAACCAGACACTCCAAATGGAATCAACACAGAGACTTTCCGCCTGTTTTGTTTACAGTTTAATCCCCAAACCTAGCTCCTGGCACGCAGGGCCACAATTAGTAAATATTCATGGAACGAATGAACTGGATTCAGTTTATCCAGTGCTCATGGAATTGCTATTTTGTGCTGAGTTGGGGGCTGGATTCACAAAGTTACTCCTGGCCTGATGGAGAAAACAAATTCAAAAACAGATCATCAAAATGGACTCTGTTAAGTGCTATAACCAAAATGTATAAAATTGCCAAAGGAAAAGTGACCGGGGCCTAATTAATTGTGCTGGTAGAAGGAGGAGCAGCTGCAGACTGGTGGCGGCATGCCAGGGCTTTGAAGGGTGAGTAGGAGTCCTGCGGGTAAATATTTATGTGCCCTTGGCTGCTAGAATAATCTGCAGTGTGACACGGACCAAGTTGTTCTCTTATCTGTATTTGCAGGGTCTACTGCATACTTGGCATAACGCAGCATAATCCACAATGTTGGACAAACAGTTGGAAGAACAATTCAAAGGAGTTTGCCAAATCAGGATGATAAATAAAAATAAAGGGGAGGCTCAGGCCATACCTTTTATGCAGAGCTAGGAAGCAGTGCAAGAGTGTAGACTTTGACGTTAACTGGCCTAGGTTTAAATCCTGGTCCTACCCAGTCTAGATGAGCCATAATGACATGCTTGAAATCCATGAGCCTCAGTGTCCCCATTGGAGACCCCTAGATCCTCAAGGCCAGTACAGCTATTTATATAGGCAAAGGCCCACCTCATCTGTTTTTAGGACCCCACACTCCACAGGGTGGTCCTAAATTATTATCCACAGGATAATAATTGTGGCTACCTCACAGGATTGGCGAAGGACTAGAGAATGTGAGGTCAGTGTCAAGTACCTACCAGGCTCTCCTCATAAATGGAGCTTAAGTCAGAGCTGATTCTAGGTGGGCCTGGTACTGGACGGCTCAACAGCGAGGTTGTAGTGTCCCTACAACAATGTCAAATACACAAGCGTTTTATGGGTTCCATACCGCCAAGTAGCAAATACCGCAACTCAGTGGCTTGGAACGAAACACATTTATTATCTTATGGTCCGTGGGCCCAGCATGTCGGCAAGGCTCTGCTGAGTCTCCTACAAGGCTGTAATCCAGGTGTTGGTCAGAGTAGGGGTCTCCTCTGATGCTCACCTAGGGAAGGATCTCTTGACATAGTTGCTGGGAGAATTCAGTTTCTCGCAGTTTCTTGGCCAGAAGCTGTCCAGTTTCTTGTCATGTGGCTGGAGTCCACAAGCTCTTCCAAGTTCAGTGATAACTCTTCCTCTTTGAAGTATCATTAGGAGTGAATACTGCCCTATAACTTATCACATGGATGTGTTTCTCATGCATGGGGCAAATATTTCCATGAATAAAACAAAACAGAAATATAATAACAAAAAGATATAAATAGAAGAAGAGGGAGAAAACATAATACAAATAAAATAAAGTCACCGGAACTGGGTTTCCAGGCGGTGTGGGGAAGCTGGTCCTTGGGCAGGTGGAGGAGAGGACAGAATTTCTGAGCTAGAGTTAGGGGTTCAGTTGTGGGATCCTGTTCTGGAATCAACTTAATTGTATTTGAGGACAGAGTGGGATGTCATCTGAAGCCCTCCGGGGGCTCCAACTTGAGGGGAGCATTGCTTTGTGGGTGGAGGGACTTACGAGGCAGCCAGACCTGCAGAGCCCCAGAGAGCAGCAGATGCTGGCCAGACCCCATGTCTACCTCCTCCAAGTGCTCCCAAACTATAGACGGTAGCAGGCACGGCCCACGGGCTCTTTTCACCACTCCTGTGCTCCAAATGACCTTGGGAACAGGTCTTTGGGGGAGGGGCAACGTCAATGCTTGGGGAGAAGAAGCCAATTGAAATCAATGAGAATTGATCTGGAGTGCAGGGGGCCACTGTGTTAAAATCTCCTACCTCTTGATAGAGCTTCATGAATATTAACAAGCTGAAGATCAATAAGGAGTTGATTTTCAGATGCAAACCTGTCTTCTTCATGTGTAGATTAAAAGAACAGAAGGACAATGTTTCTTTTTGCACTGCTCTACCCTCCCCCCACCCGGATGCTGAGTGTCCCTAAAATCCCAAAACTCAAATAAAAACTGCAAGGTGCGGGTCTCATCAGAGATATTCACATGCAAGTTTGTTGGACATCTCTTCTCCCTTTGATGTGAGGATATTCTGTTTCTGAGGCATCTGTGTGAAGGTAGGTGTGAATGTGTTCATGTACCTTTATGCATTTATTGATTCGTAGGTCTTGTTTCAGTGCCTTCCCCCCACTTCTCTTGATCTTCTTCATATCTTATCGTGACTGCTGCCATGGCCTTGTGATCGGTCTCCTTGCTTTCAGTTTCTCCTACAGAACAGTTCGTCCACCAAAGTCATTTATCTAAAAGTCTGCTTCAGACGCGTCTCTCCCCTGTCTGAAATCCCCTGAATCTTCCCTACTGTCCCCAGGATGGTGTCCTAACTCCTTAAGCCAATGTTCAAGACATGTCATGGTTTAGTCCCAATTATACTCTGCAAATGTCAGATATCTCAGCGGAGACCTGAAAGGTGGGGATGAGTTAGTTTTGAGGGAACATGGAAGAACATTTTAGGCTCACATTATAGTAGATCTTAAGGCCCCCAGATATAAGATCTGAGTGCAGAAAGAAACTGGTAACAATCAACCAGTTATGAGTCACACTTTCTTATTTGGGTCTGACCTGAACATTCACCCAGCAGAGACTGGGAAGGAAGATTCTAGGCATTTTGTGGGGTGTGTTAATCAGTGCAGTGACTATGCAGCTTGTCATACACCAGGACCAGATATTTTTCTAGTGCACCTATGCTCCTCCAGTACAGAGGAAACTTGGGCAGAAGCGAGGAGCCCATCTCAGCTCCCTCAAAGTGGAAGTGAGATTTCTGAGAGTCCCTTTCCCCACCGTGGGTGCGGATGCTCGGACTTCTTTCTCAAACCTGCTACTAATGGACCTGGATGAGGCCCCATCGACTTTGGCTTTGATCTGGGCACAGTGCTCCCAAGGACCAGTGCTCCTACCCCGCATTTCAGAGGAGGCACTTCTCTGGTGCCTTGAGTGAGGTTAACCTCTTCTCGGAATACCACTTATCGGGAATTTTTCCTGCCCTGAGTACAGGCAGGGTCATGTTCACTTAGCTGCCTTCCATTACCGACTGACCCTTTATCTCCTGCTGAGATTTATTGGGACTTCAGAGACTGAGCAGTGACCCGGGCCCTGGCACTTGAGGACACACCCGGCCCATTTACACCACTTCAAGTTCTCTCCCCTCTGCTGTCTCTTTGGGTTCTCTTGCAGCCAAGAATGCCTCTGGGTATGTGCTGTTCTCCCCCTTTTGCAGATGTGGAAACCGAGGCCTCGGCACGGCAAAGAGGGCGCCCAGTCTCACCGTGAGTGGCAGAGGGAGCTGTGAAGCCGGATTTCTCTGCCAAATCAACCCACTAATTTCCTTTCTTTATGTCTGCTCTAGCGTCTCAGGATTGGAGAAGTTTCCATCAGGTTACACAACCAGGACGACTGGTTTCAATGCTAATTCATGGCCCCTAACTCAGACTGGAATTTAACAACACCGCGATCACAGGATGGTTTAGCCCACACTCCCATTCTTCCCAAGGACTATGTATTGCAAACCTTTCGACTTTCCCCAAACCTTGTCTCTCAGCTCCTTGCCCCTCGTCAGCAGATGACCTCGGCTCCCGGTCTGCAAGTGGAATAGGGCAGCGTTAGATGGGCTCTGCTCACTACCCAGCAGGAGACCATACAGCCACAGCTGCCGCCCCCCCAACCTCCTGTTTCCCCAGCACAGTCGCGCACAGCCCACCGTGCTCATCTGCCAAAGTGGTCATGATCCACAATCGCTCCCGCCAGCCCTTCCCTTCCCTCCCCGGCCAGGCTGATCCATGGAGGGGCTCCCAGCTTCGTTTTTGCCTTTGGGCCTATCTAAGGTGCTCCCTTTCCTGCCTTCAGCCTCCCCTTCTCTCTCTTATACTTAAACCAAGCTCCAGCCTGATCTAGACCACCCTAAGCATCACCCAGGGGCTCCCATACTTTTTTCTCTTTCTCTTTCCCTTTGCCCCTCAGAATTATCTGTCTACCTACCTACCTACCTACCCATCTGAGCTCAAGCCAGTCCCAGGCCAATTTATCAAAATCTCTACCCTTTTGGGACGTGGCATATGTAATTGTCAGTCATCTTTTAAATGTAGTCACAGAGGGAAGACATATTCAACTTCGGGTCTTCTAAGGGCACAGAGCAGAAGCCACTACTTATCTTCTCCACTAGGAGGCGCCCTTCCCTCCCCAGAGGTGACACACTCACCAATTTTTATGGATCTGTGTACAGAGAATATATGCATATATACATGTGCCGTTTAGTTATACAATACAGTGTACATGTTCCTCTGTTCCTTTCTTGGTTCGCTTAACAATACACGTTCATGGAACGAACTAGCACCAGCTCGCGAGGGCCCACTGTGTGCTCACTTGCCCATGTTCAGGGGGTCAAGCCAGCTGCCTGAAATCAGCCTTCATGGGAGCATTTACACTACGGCAAGCAACAAACCTCTAGCAAGGACCTCAGTCCTTAAACTCGTACTTCTGATTATGGGTAGCCTTGTCTGTCTGTTTGCATACTTTTACTTTATTTGCCTCAATGGTTGCAAAATTCTTAGCATCATGGGCGAGTAAAGCTTATTCCACTATTCCCTGAATAAAGGGTGTTCACGTTACATCCATGTTTTCCCCTGCACACTCAACGCTTCACTAAACCTCCCGAAGTCTTTTCATTTTTGGACATATATGTGAATATTTTTCTACGAGAGTTACTTACCAGTAGTACTTTTGGGTTGAGACAAAGCACTAACAGGGATTTTATATGATAACGGGCAAGGCTAAATTGTCCTACAAAATCGTCATGAATTTCCACACGCAAGAGTAGTATGTGTGAGCACCATTGTGATACAACTGTTCTCTTTAACAGATGCACGTGGCTGGTCGGTGAACCCTGGCAACTTCCCCAGACAGATGCCAGCAGACGGCTCTTGGGCTGAAAGATGAGTAGTAGTGCGCATGCAGTGCTAATGCTGATGGTTCTGATAGTGATAAAGTAGTCGTGAAGGTAGTCAAGGGAAATCGTGCCTCCACAGAGGGCCGCCAGTTGCCTGAAAAATGGCATTTCAAGTTTAGGTAGGTTTACATCTTCTTGCGAGGGATGTGGTTCTTAAAACCCATCGAAAGAATTAATTAACCCTGTTCAGGCTCGACCCGGTCCCCTGACTGATCAAAGCTACTCTCTTACTGATTCCAATTTTTTGGATCCAAAAAAACAAAACAAACCAAAGAAACCAAAAAAAACCCACACACAAAAAAACCCCCCAAAAGACAAAAAAACAAAACAAAACCCTGTTAACTATAACTTTTTGTACAGGACATTTAATTTAATCATGGTGGCCTAAAATCATAGTCTTTCCCTGTAATGATTTTAAAGTACCATTTCCAGCCACTCAAGATAAAGTGCTCAGGAATAATTCAGGTGCCTCATCTAATGCCCTCACTTACAGACCTCCGGCAGAAAATGGGGATTCTGCAGTTTGTTTTTACTGGTTGTATTGATCTGATCTGCAGAATTTCTTTCCTCTATAGCTAAATCAGTAAATCCCACACTTCGCTGGCATTTTGCTCCAGCACTTTTAAGAAGAGTTGAATCTGGAGTCATGGAACGATATATTGTCACCGTGACTGATCCTGGCACATTGTTATTAAGGGGAGTCTATAAAATTCTTGCCTGTGTATGGAAAATCACTATTGCCAAACATCAGGGATGAGATAATCCTTTTGAAAATAAGATACACCTGCTGATATGCCATTGTACATCTCTTTAGCAGCTCTCGGTCTGAGCTATGTTCTCAGGGGGCACGTTTGGATTTTTTCAAAGTGTAAGAAACACAGAGTCTTTCTTCAGAGATCAACCTGACACCATCCCCTTCCTGTCTGGAGTCGAGAGTTACTAATATAAAATGTGCTTTAAACCACCCAAACTAAACTTTCCTGACCATTTGTTGTGTGCCGTGGCATGTGCTAGGGGGCTTGTGGTTATTATCTAGATTAATCTTCACTCCTTCCCCGTGGAGTGGATACTATTATTACTCCCGATTTATAGATGATGAAATAACTTTAGCAGATTATTTGAGAAAGTCACACAGCTGGTGAATGGCAGCTCTCAGAGTCAAAGTCTGTTTCACTCAGTGACCGGACGCAGTCCTTCCCAAGTTTCATGTTCCTTTGGGTCCCAACTGGTGAGCAGATTCCTTGAAGGGCAGCCCATGATCGGTCAAGAGCGAAAGCCAGAGCTGAGACTGTGGGCAGGGAGGACTCAGGTCCTGTGATGCGTTTCTTCCTTGATATTTTAGGTGAGAGACCCTGCAAGGTGGATTCACTCCTCTTCCCTCCTGAGGCTCAAGCAAGAACTTGCTCACTGATGATTTCTGCTTTTTCACCTTATGTAGGCAAAAAGACATTTTAAAAAAGGAAAAAGGGGGAAAAAATGAAAGAGAAGACACCCACATAAACACACACACACACACACACACACATCCCTCATAAACATTAAAAAATAGAATCTCGGGGAACAAAGAAAATCCTTGATTCCACAGGCGCTCCTGCTTAAAAGGGATCTTGTTAAGTCGAGCTTGTGGAAAAACAAAGGGTCTCAGCTTTCCTGGATCTGATGTTTATCTCCACCCGAGCCATACCATTCAAACTAATCAAAGTTTTACTGGGTTCAGAAATGCCAAACCAGCACATTTTGTATTCCTATTCCCCAAAACCACTGTCTGTAAGTGAAAAAACATCTGCATCTAAAAACAAGACAATTAACAAGGAACCAGGCGCGATGCTAATACTGTTGGTCTATTTTTGGTCACCAGCTCACTGAGGAGCAGAAGCAGGGAAGGGGAGCCTGCTTTCCTCTCTCCTTTCTTTCTTTTATTTTTTAATTTTTTTCATTTATTTATTTATTTATTTATTTATTTATTTTTAGGCACTGGTAAAGTATATATAACATAAAACGTTTTATTTTTTTATTTTTTTATTTTTTTTAAAGATTTTATTTATTTGACAGAGAGAAACACAGGCAGAGAAGGAACACAAGCAGGGGGAGTGAGAGAGGGAGAAGCAGGCTTTCTGCCGAGCAGGGAGCCCGATGTGGGACTCGATCCCAGGTCTCCGGGATCATGACCTGAGCCGAAGGCAGTCGCTTAACCAACTGAGCCACCCAGGCGCCCCTAACATAAAACGTTTTAAACGCCAAGTTCAGGGTCAGGGAGCATGCTCATACTATTGCACAATCGTCACCACTGGCCGCCTTCAAAATAGCTTCATTTTCTCAAACCCGAGCTCCGCACCCACTCTAAGGCCCCCAGGCCTCCCTCTCCCAAACCACTGGCCCCCACCCTTCTACTTTGTCTCTGTGGTTATGACCCCTTGAGCTACTTGACGTAAGCGAGCGAAATCATACTATGTTTGTCCTTCTGTGATTTGTTATTTCCATGGGGCAAGAGGGCTTCAAGGCTCGTGGTAGCTATGTCAGGATGGCCTTCCTCTCTGTGGCCGAGTGCTATTCCATCAGACTGCTCTGCCACACAGTTTATCCGTTCATCTGCCGAGGGAATTTGGGTCGCTTGCACTGTTGCGTATTTGTGAATAATGCTGCCGTGTGCCGTGCCATCTCCATCTGAGCCTCTGCTTTCAACTTGTATATATGCCCAGAAGTGGGATGGCTGGGTCACAGAGTAATTCTTCATTTAGTTTTTCTGGAGAAACTGCCATGCTCCAACGTACCACCCTTCACCTTTCTTGAGCCTTTCTTCTGATGCGCTCAGCTCTCGGGGATGATGCGCGTGCACGCGGATGGCGGCGGGGGGGGGGGAGCGCCACTCTGAGGGGGCTTCCAGGGGAACGTGGGTGGCACTGTGGGTCTGCCACCATCCATCCTGTGGAAAGAAGCCTCTGGGGAATGTATGTGGCTGTCCCCTGGGGTCAGAGATTGCATGGCAGTTGAATTCATAGAGATGGGACATTTCTGGAAGCCCATAAAGGCTCATACCAAGGATGTTAAATAGGTTGAAAACACTGTGTGTAAGACAAAAGTGATTGTGTTCAACTCAGAGACAGATCCTGCTTTTTTTTAGGAAACTCAAGGATGCTGGTTTGGTGAAAGGAGCATGTGTATTTCACTCAGGTCTTCTGGGCCTTGCTTGGATATGTGGGGGTAACTTTTTGTCTTTCCACAGGCCACCTGGGAGAAAGGGGGAGTTGTAAGGAATACTGAGAAAGGGGAGAACCCAAGAAGAGGTCAGTTTAGGTTAGGGTCTCAGGAGGGAAAGCAGACCAGTGTTAGGGGCGGCCAAGGAATGTTTGGTTGATGACAACTAGCGTTCACGTTGGTGTCCTCACTGTCACCACAAACTCAGACTTGTCCCTCGGGCGAGGAACTGAGGTCAAGAATTAGTTGAAGTTTGGTTCTCTCTGCTCTTTGGAATGAGGGCAAACACATACTGTGATTGAAAAGTTGGAGTGTTGTTGTGAGCGGTTAGCAAGGGTAAATGTTGCTGAAAGGTGAGGAAGATCAATGGTGTAGTCTACTTGAAGACCCACGTGCCAACCGTGGGCTGAGGTTTCTTGCTTGGCTGCCTGAGCCAGCTCCTGCCTCTGATCTTCCAACCCGGGGACAGGATACCAGCAGTGGGATAGAGGAACACAACAGACAAGAATTGGATCCAAGTCTTCTTCCCAAGGGGTGTTTTCTACAAGATAGGACATGTGCCATTGTCATTTTTGTTTTAGACTTCTCTTTATTAAGTTACTATCTGATTTCATTATTCAGTGTACTTTTCTGTTTGCTATGGAAACAACGGCATAATAATGATTTTAAGCACTGCGAAACAAATCACAGAAGACTGATCTTCTCTCTCCATCCCAAGCAACCATTTAGTTTCTGTGCATTCCTTCCAGCCCTAGACCTGTGGATAAATTTTGCATGATAATAATTATGGCCCACATGGAATTTTGTACTGTGCTTTCATCAATTATATTTTTTATCATTCATATTTCATTTTAATTTTCTTCCCTGCCATCATAAATAATACTTTTTTATAAAGATTTTATTTATTTATTTGACAGAGAGAAACACAGTGAGAGAGGGAACACAAGCAAGGGGAGCGAGAGAGGGAGAAGCAGGCTTCCTGCCGAGCAGGCAGCCCAATGCCGGGCTTGATCCCGGGACTCCGGGATCATGACCTGAGCTGAAGGCAGTCGCTTAACCAACTGAGCCACCCAGGCGCCCCATAAATAATACTTTTAGTAGCAAGAAAATTTTCCATGAAATGATTGGACAAGAATATATTTAATTAGTTCCCCATTCCTAAACACAGAAGACTGTCCCAGGTTGGGTTCCACGGGAAACGGGCTCTATGAGGAGAATTAGTAGATGAAAGATTGATTACAAAGTGCTCTTGGAGGGCAACACCGAAAGGAAGCAGGGATAGAATGCACTGCGGGGCAGAGGGAGAGGTTGAGCTCTTATGTCTTTGCAATGAAGGGCTCAGTTGACCCCAGAGAGAGCTTTGAGGATGGGATAGTCTTGCTGAATTGTGTCAAGGTGGGGCATGTAGACCAGGAATTTATAGCATCATATGGATCCCACAGTGGCTGTGGGCCAGATGGTCCTTGGACCAGGCAGCTTTCTTCAGGCAAGGAAATTCCCAAAGAGGGGAGGGCCATCTCACAGGTCCCCAAAGAGCCATCTGGGTAGGGCATCACGATCTAGCTCAAGGGTATTTTCCAGTTTTTATAATTTAGATACCACAGCAATGGACATCTTTGGACATACTGCATTTTCTACTCTCCCTTCTGGAGAATCTGGGGCATGATTGAGAGTTGGAGCTTACAGGTGTCCAGTCCTGAAATGACACAGAATTTTGCCTCTGACACATTTTCTGGCACTAACCAAGTTTCTCAGCTCTCTTTCATTTACTTCATTTTCCAGAATGGTGACAACCAACTTCATCAGAAATGTAGCGGAAGAAAAGTTGCATTATGTTCATGAAGCATTTTGAGTATTACAAGAGTTTTCTCTAAACTTAGATTGGATGGTGGTTATAAAATATAGATTCTTGGGGTTGTTTCCTAGGTGGTGCAATTGACTGAATCTGAGGAATCTGTATCATGTACAAGTACACCATCTATTTTTCATTCCTAGGAAAATCTGAGGACAACTGCTTTAGAATATAAAACTTGTGGGTGAACCCAGAAATCTTTGTTATTATTTGGCTATGCTCCTAGATAGAAAACAATTTGCACCCCTTTTCCTTTGCTTTTTTTCAAAACTTCTATCCTTCCCAATCCCCCCTTCTAGTTTTAGCACATTCTTTTATCTTGTCACTGAAAACTCTTGTGGAAATAGTTCCTATCTGACAAGTGTGTTTTCACATGAGTGCCCACATTTCTGGGACATCCTGCTGGACGTTGACTGAGACCCCAAAATGTGGAAGTCACTGTGTTAAGGTATTTTCCAACATATTCTATCACTGAATTCCTAAAGCAACGCCTAAGGGTGGTTTTATCATTCCCATTTTTCCCATAACAAGGAATATAATGTCCCATCTGTTGAATAAAGTACTCAAAGGCTTGATGAACCATTACTCACCCCAACGTGTTAGGTTTGGCAGTAGCTCTTTAAAGTTGGACCCAAATATCCAAATCAGATATTTCTCTTAAACACATAGGTATTTGTAACTGAAGACTTTTTTAGTTGTAAGTCACAGAAAACCCAATCCAAACTGGCTTAAGCAAAAAGGGAATTTATTGACTCATATAACCAAAAACTCCATGAGTAATCAGCCTTCAGATGTGGCTCGATACAGGGGGTCAAATGATGTCATCAAGATTTTTCTTCCCCTCTCAACTTGCATGAATGTGTTTTCTGTTTTGTTTCCATTCCCAGGTGGACCTTTTTCCTCTCATCAAGTGGCTGCCAGGGGCTCCTGCCGGCTCCAACTCCAGTGGAAAGGCATCCTAGGTGGTCATGGCTATACAGTCTGGAGAACTGGGGGAATGGAGAGACTGGACATGTAGCCAGCCTTAACTATAACCTGGAAAGAAGAGACTTTTGGTTATGTGCTCTTCCCAAATTTTGAAGACTGAGGATAGTGAAGGGCAGGTCGCTAACGAAGAATCAGATCTATTACCCAAATAGTGGCGATTGGACGCTGGGGAGCCAGTCGGTAAATGTCATGGCTACACTGCGGACTCGCTTTTTCACTCCTCTTTAGTATTGAATCTTGTTGAACATCCACACACACCCTGCTAGAGAATTCAGGAACTCTTGAACACTACATATGATTATGTTAATTGTCTCAATAACTTTCAAAGGGAGGGGCTATTATATTCTCCACTTTACAGATGAAGAAGCCAAATGATCGGAAGATTTGATGATCTGTCAGAGCTTGTGTTAAAGGTGGGATTGGAACCCAGGCGGACTGGATTCTGAACCCACTTTCTCTCCCTTCACACCCTGGCCTTTGAAAGTTATACTTCTTTATTGTGCCCTGTCAGTAGAAGGCCACCAGCTTCCCATGACTCTCTGAACTAACCCCAGGTCATATCCAGCCTTGGGTTTTCTTCTCTGCCATGTTGTATCTAACCACACAACTTCCCAAGAACCATCTGCATGTTCTCATGTCGACACTGCACTCATAGACCCCAGTCTGGCTCTGTGGTAGCCCCTTGGGGGTGGGGTGTGGACTGTAGTGGTCAAGAAGACAGAACTGATTCCTTCCCACACACAAAACAACCTGGATGATTAAACAAATGATTTTGGAAATAAATTAAATGCCTTTCCATGTCACCTGGGAAGGAAGGCATCACATGTATAAAACATACAGAGTTTGTGAACTTTAAGGGTCTCCCTTCAGTGTAATTCATATACATTAAGGAGGGCTGGCTGAGGGATTCAGACATGGTCTTTATTCCAGATAGCTCATATATCCTAGTTCTTAGCTGCAAAGATCTGCCTTGGACCATCTTGTGAGCTTATGGACTGTATTAAGTTGCAAGCATGATGGTTTCCCCCAGTGGTCCCTAGACCTACCAGGTACATAGCTTTGGCCTTCCCCTAAGGCCTTCCACTGCAGTTATGAGAGTGAGAATATGTACAGTGTGTGTGTGTTTTTAAAGATTTTATGTATTTATTTGAGAGAGAGAGAATAAGAACGAGTGAGCAAGAGAGGGGGAAAGTCAGAGGGAGAAGCAGACCCCCTACTGAGCAGGTAGCCTGATGCAGGACTCGATTCTGGGACTCCAGGATCATGGCCTGAGCTAAAGGCAGTCACTCAACCAACTGAGCCATCCAAATGCCCAGTGTTCTAAGGACCAGGTGTCACCTTTCAGTATTGACCCTGCTCTCTGGTGCTGGTTCTAGAAGCAGGGCAGTTGCACACATCACACGTGGAAGACTCAGACCAAGGGTCAGGAGGTCAGCATCATAGCTCTCCGATTACCATATCTCTAGGTCATCTTTTGAAAATCTCTGGCCTTTTCTATGCCTCCAACTTCTCCTTTGCAGAGTGAAGGGAACAAAATAGAAAATATGAAGGGATATTTTCCACTGCACCATGATTGGAGAAGAAAGAAGCATTAGAGAGCATTTTCAAGGTCTTCAGAGAAGTCAGATTCTGATCAGGGCATGGAGTATTATTAGGGAACTATGTTGGGTGTGTGCACAGGAAGACATCAGGACAGAAGCCAACTCCAGGAGCCAGGAGTTCATAATGGACTCAGGGTCCGTGTCTCAGGACCAATGATGAAGGAAAAGGCAGTGTTGGTGAGATTGGTTATGGCATTGAAGTACGGCCATGAGCCACGTGCATCTTCATGAGGCTGAATCTCAAGGTTAATTCCTTTGAGTCCTGCCCATGGTCTCTTCCTTCATGAAGCAGAGGCCACCTGCAGTGGAGCTTTGCCACAGGCCATTGATCTAATTAATTCTTCTTGTGTTACAAAGACAGAGAATTCTCCAATGTGGCAAGTGTTAGACACACTTGTGGCTCTCATCCCACTCCCTGTGTCTGTGGAAACATCACTAATCAATTACTGCCTCTTTCCCACTGGGCTTGGGCATAACTTCAGAGTCTTTAGCTGCAGCCTTCCCAACAGCCAGTACCAATCCATTAAAGATGGCGCTGAAGGTGAAACTGATTTCCCACAGTCGCTTCTGGGTTGTTTCATCTACAGTGCCTCTGAGAACATAACCTTAGAATCCTCCTCTAGTAGATGACCAAGAGGTTTGAGGCTTGATTCTCAGGCTGAATGTGAAATCACATGAGCTGCAGACAGACAGAGGCAGAAAAGTTCAGGCACATGCCTAGTAACACCTGTTTAAGGCTGCTGCTTTGGATCAGATGGTGAGCACAGGGAGCCCTTCAGACATGGCCAGAGGGTCCCCCACGTGGATCTGTCTGGGTGTAGTATAAATGGACATCTGCAGGTCACTTAGGGTGTCTGGGTATCATCTCAGCTTCTTGGCTTTCATTCAGATTGGATCTTAGGTACAGACAGGATCTTGTCTACCCATCATTTTCCATCCTCCAAGTCTTGTTATAATCTGCCGATGTATTAAGAATTAATAGGTAATGGGCTGGCCCTGTTTCCAGCCCTCTTTAGCCGTGTTTTAGTAATGGGTTTCCAGGGAAAGGATCACAAGTGAGTGGGCTCACTTCCACACCCACCTCCACATTCATATTTAATCAGATGCTAAGAGGTCCTCGGGCAAGACCTCAGAGTTGCCAGGGGAAATCTACATGAAACCAAGGGCACTTGACTCTTAAAGTGATAGTCTTATTGTTACAAATATAATAAGTGCATGAAAAGAAGAAAAAGCAGAGAAGATATTTGTCTGGTGTCTTAGTAGACATTTTGCCTATGGAGAATGCATCACCGCTTGCAAGACTCCAGCGTGAGCTTCATTCTTTCACATTGGATTGAGATAATGTGGAAAGTGTGAGACTCAACAGAGAAGCCTGGCTTGTCACTTTGGGTGCACCTTATTAAGTAAGGCTGTTAATTATCCTTATTAACGAGATGGAGTAGTGCTGCAGGAAGAGATTTGGAGCCTGACATACCTGGGGTTGGAAGTCAGTTCTATTACTTACAATATATATATGAACCTGAGGACACTGACTTACCTTTCCTATGCCTCAGGTGTTCTTTATCCCCCTATAGAAATTGGAACAAATTGTGTTGTTTGAATTGTTCAAATAACATTTCTCAAGCAAGGTGAGGGAACCAAGATGTTATATATGAGCCATATAATGGAACAGAAATGTAGGAGGTAGTGTATTTTGCTAGCAGGAGCCAGGATAGGGTCATCCAGGCCTACTTTGGAATCAACTAAAAGATCTGAAACTGGGAACTAGATTTTATCAAGGCATGTAGAGCTAGGTCATCTCTACCATGGGACAATTGACTCTCGGTTCTCTACCCAAGGGGAGGTTGAGCAGCATAAACAGGATGGTCTTACACTTATTACCATAGAGCCTGTACCACAGATACATGCATACTCTGGCCAACTGAAGCTAACTCTGTTTTCCAGTGATGATGATATTTTTGTGTTATTGAGTTTAGACTGTTCCTAAGAAGGCCAGGACCCCTGCTGGATAAGAAATCGTATACTTTATGTCCAAAATTAAATTATTTTGGAGGACTTTTTCATGAACCAAATGGGTGGACATAGGATTCTAAATTTAGACATCGCTCATCCCTGGAGCTGGGACCCTGCTCAGAGATGTTCACGCCCAGGGGACTCAGGGTCAGGAAGCTAGCTGCTCTCTACAGATGAGTTCTTCTTCCTTCTTTTAGTGGGATGATGGCCAGGTAGCCCCTCTGTGTTCCTTTTCTCTCTAGCATGGCTATGAGGAAGTGTAGAGTAAAATTGTATCTGGCTCTTTTGCTTTCCTCAGCCTTGCTTTTTAGGAAATAATTTCCCCTTCATTATTATTTATTTTTAAATCCCAAGCTGGTGGTTCAAGTTTATTGGATTCATGATTTTCCTTTAAGCTGCCATTGATGCATTCATCCATTCATCACTCATTCATTGACCATAAGTTGTTACAAACAAAGATTATGGCGTCTGATCTGGGTAGGTTTGATATCAATTTTACCATATTGTAGTTGTGAGAGTTTGAGAAAAGTTACTCGGTATCTCTGTCTTCATCTGGGAACTAGGACAACAATAGAAGTTAGCTCACTGAGTCATGGTGAGGACCAATAAGACACACAGTAGGGTGCCTACTACAGAGCCTGCTACTTGGCAGGCCGTCCAGGAATTTCATTTCTTATCCACTTAGGAGTTGGGAGGCTGGTGAAGGAGAAAAGCACGAACAGATACCTCCAGCATAAGAATGGCAATGACATCTCTTGTTGGCCTCCCTAGGCTGAGCTCAGATGAACTTGAATATATTTTTTTTGCCACTCGTGCTACTTGGGCTGCTGAGTTCTTTATGCTCTGTATTTCCAACCCTGAGAAATCTCTTAGTCTGTAGAGATCTAGCCATAGGCACTGGGCACTCCCAGGTTATCCATTTTGAGTTCCTGTAGAACAGCATTGTAGACCAGCAAATGCCAGGCGGTGTCCCCACACGGGGAGGTCTCACTGACTCCCCCTTCATGAGCAGTGATTGTGTTTGTATGGCAAGTTTGCCTTTCTTCTGTGTAGCTAGCACTCCAGTCTTGTGGGTGATTCTTATGAGGCCAGCGGTTTGAATGGAAAATGTTGTTTGCATGAAGATGTTATGAACACAGCTCTGGAAAAGACAATTGCTGCCAACCTGCCAGAGAAGCCACAGCTGCCTACAGAGCCTGATTGGTTGGTCATCCCATGCTCTCAAGGCTGGGAGGCACTTTTAAGTTGTCAGGTCCAACCCACAGCCAATGACTGAGTCCTTCTGTACTGTGGCCATTCATCCCAAGCTCCAGTGGCTTCAAGAGAAGGAGAAAGTCATCAGTCATAACTCCTGGTGTGGCTTTTTCCATCTCTGCACAAACCTGCTCATTACGATTTTTTGTTTGCTTCCCAGAATTGGCCTCAATTTGCTTTTTCAGAAGATCCGCTCATGGATGCTAATTCAGACCCATGTGACTATAGGGTACAAATAAAACCTCTCTTCCCTGTGATAGCTCTACAGATTTGAAGAGGACAACTGTGGCTCCTGGGAGATTTCCTTACTTGCTGGTGAAACATCTCATTCTTCCAAATATTTCTCAGATAACGTGACTACTTGAGCTTTCTGACTGCAGATCCCTCTCCCAGCTTCCTCTTGGACCAGCTGACTCTAGGTGAGCTACTTACTCTCTCCCAAGCCTCTCTCTTCCTGTGCAAAATGAATAATGGAGATGGATGCATTTATTTAAAATAGCACATGACTTAGACATGAAGTTTAAATAAGGTCAATGATAAGGCGCTTGTCATGGTGCTGGGCATATAGCAGACACTCAATAAAAATTAGTGATAGTTACTGTTGTTTCAGCATTCAGCTTTGAGCACAATACCCTAGATGAGCTCTGACCAACCCAGAGACGATGTGAACTTACCAGGGCTTGTGAACTACTGAATCATCCAGGAGCTGCCTATACTCTTCCACGCTCATGTCCCACTGGTTCTTGCCTTCATTGGCTACACCGTATCCATACTGGCCTCCTCACCTTTCTCTGCCTGTGCTAAGCTCTCTCCTTCACTCCTGCTGTCCTCTCTTTGGGGCAGGCCCCTCCTTCTCTCCCGGAAGTACATGCTTTTCATCATTGCTTTTTTCTCAACTTGCTGTCTCACTTTTCAAACATCACTTCTCTTTAAAAGAGGTTTTCTTGGATTACCCATGTAAACGAGCTCCCCGTAATATATTCCTCACACTGCACCCTATCTTTGTTCCTTAAAACATCCCCCCAAATATGCAATTACACGTTTACCGATGTGTTTACCTTGATTAGTGTGTGTCTTCATTGCTAGAATGTCAGAAACATAAAGACAAGGAAGAAGTCTGCTTATTTTAAAACATTTTTTTCTTCGGGTGCCTGGGTGGCTCAGTTGGTTAAGTATCCTACTCTTGATTTTGGCTCAGGTCATGATCTAAGGGTCATGAGATCAAACCCCACATTGGGCTCCGTGCTCAGTGGGTAGAGTCTGCTTGTGATTCCCTCTCCCCCTGCTCTCCCCCTGTTGGCATTTATATACTTGACTTCTCCTACCTTTCCTCCCCTGCTTTCTGTCACTCTCTCAAATGAATAAATCAGTCTTTAAAAAAACATTTTTTCTTAACATATTATAGTGGAAAATTTTAAATATACTAAAAAATTGAGAGAATTGTAGAAGAAACTTCCATATAAATATCCTTTAGACCACAAAAGCAACATTTTGCTATGTTACCTTGATCACACACTTCTCCAAGTATCCGTCTCTCCATCCCTCCCTCCACCTCTCTACGCATTCATCCAGCCCTCTTATTTCTTCATGCATTTCAAACTGAGCTAAAGACATCAGCCCACCTCACCCCTAAGCACATCAGTGTGCACAGATTATTAATCAGAGTTCAATATTCGTTTATGATTCTTCTTTTATTCTGGAGGAAAGATGCTTATATAGTGAAGTGCACAGATCTGTGAGTTTTGCAAAGGCACACAGCTATTGAACCAAAACCCCCCATCAAGACACAAAACATTAATGTCACCCCAAAAAGTTTCCCCTCAGTTAAACTCCAACTCCACTGGCCCTTGAGGCGATTACTGTTCTGACCTTTCCTGATACTGATTGGTTTCCTAGAATTTCATAATTGGAATCATAGAGTGTGTATCTCTTTTCTGTAAGACTTCCTTCACCCAACATAATGTGTTTGATATTTTTCCAAATTGTGACATATGTCAGCAGTTCATCTGTTGTATTGTAGAGTGATGTTCTGTTGTGTGGTCATACCACAGTCTGTGTGGGCTTCCCTGGATGGACACCTGGGCTTTTTTCTTTTGGGGGCTATTATTAACAAAGAGGTTATGAACATTCAATTACATTCATTTATCTCTTTCTTTTGTTATTATGAATTATGTTATTATGTTGTTATTATGAAGAGGCCATGAGTATTCTACTACATTTTATTACATTCATTAGTGTTAGATAAATACCTCGGAGTAAAATTTCTGGGCCACAGAGTATAAGTATGAACTTATTTTTATAAAACAAGGCTGGACTTTTCCCCAGAGTAGTTGCAGGAGGAGTCTGTTTTATTTACTAATGTCGACTGGTTAGCAAGTGACTGTGGCGCAGAGGAAGGGCCTAATAAACATTCGTTAAATTAATGAATAAAGAAAAGAAATAGAAATGTAGCGAATGTTCTAATCCTTTCTTACTATTTGTCAGTGAAGTGTGGCTCTCCTCAAATCAATTAAGTTCCTGGAGCTTGAATTTCATTACCTAACAAGAAATCATCTAAGGTGTCTTAGGACAGTTACAGAAAGGAGCAGAGCCGAAGGACCCGCGGTATGGTGGGGACTGTCAGAGGTGAGGGACCACTCGGATTTGCTGTGACTCTGCCTGCCTCCTGCTCCTCCCCCACCCCCACGTGTACCCCGAGGCGTTGGCCTGCCGCACTCGGGGGACTGTGCCAAGGCTTGTTAGGCACCGAGGGCCGAAGGAAAGGAAAAGAGCAGGAAGCCCTTGGATCCAACCTTAGTCCCTTTCCAGGGCGGATTCGTGTTTCCGTCCCAAGTTGGCATTTATATACTTGACTTCTCCTACCTTTCCTCTCCTTCAGATTCAATGTCTACGTTTGTCTGATTTTAAACTGGGTTATTTGAATGTCAAACTTTCGATAACACTTTAATAGAGGTGTCCATTAACCCGTGCTAAATTAGAGCCCAGTGTCTCTGGAAATACAGGTGACATCCGCATGAATAGCAAATGCCTTCATTAGGCGCGGGGCTCACGCGATGAATACCAAATGCAGAGTCCGACTCGGGGGCACAGACTCCGCTCCCAGGAGTTGCCAACACAACTTTGTGTTTCCTCAGAGGTACCAGTCAGCCCTGTTTGCTTTTTATTTCCAGGTGATAAGACATGGCAATGGTGGCGTTCGCAGAAATAAATAAAAGGCATCCTAACCCCCAGATTCAGAGATGGAGAAGCAAGGAGGCTGGGGAAGATCACTCAGGAGTCAGCAAGAGGACGTCCACTTAGTATGCAAGACGACTTCCAAACACTTCATAAAAGGCGATAACTTTCTTTGACCAATGAATATATTATTTATAAGTGATTCCAAAGCCTTCCTCTCTCCCTCCTTCGCCACCAGTCCCCCTGCCCCCCATTTTCACAGTACGCTGTAGCACTTGTTCGAAGATGAAGCCCCTCATGATAAATAATTTATAAAGCAATTTACAAGTACATTATTTTTAGCAATAAGATAAGACCTGGAAGAAAGTGTTTTACACACACACACACACACACACACACACACACACACACACCATGGCTTCTAAGAAGCAAGATATCAGAACACCAATAAGTGCGGGAAGGGGGGGGCACGAGGTGGTCCACAGAGCTGAGCCCTTGTCCATGAGGCACAGGAAGTGTATGAAGCAAGCGCATTTGCATAATAAGCACGAGAAAGCCCACTGAAAAGAATCTTCTCTCATAATTCTTGGCACACAGTTGCTAACGTCTTTCACATGGTGCGGTTCTAAATGAAGACATTTTTCCTATAATATCTAACTTGTCTTAAGCACGTCCATTGATTTGAGCACAGTGTTGAGAGTTTTCCATGAATTATCTCATTTTATCTTCACTGTTTTCAGGAGGTGTGTGTTCTCATTATCCCCACTATATGAGTGAGGAAACGAAGGTGTCTCCTGGATCTCAGTATTTCTCGCTTCTTGGAGCTCCCAGTCCAGTTCAAGCCCCTCATTCTAGCATTCATTCAATAACTCATTCCAGCATTCATTCAATAACTAATATTCGACGGTATTTGTTAAGCTCCTGTTCTGTGTCCCGTTTTGTGCTGGGAGCTGGGATGTGTAGACGGATGGTACACCTATAGAAATGCCCTCTAACCAAACTAGGATGCAAACCACATAGATAATGTCCAATTTTCCAGCAGCCATGTTATAAAGGATGTAAAGAAAAAGTGTGACATGAATTTTCATGACATGTTTTATTTACCCCAATATGTTCTAAATAGTCTTATTTTAACATGGACTCAATATAAACATTATTCGATGAGATATTCTAAATTCTTTTTCTTTTTCTTTCTTTCTTTCTTTCTTTTTTTTTTTTTTGTACTGTCTTCTAAACCCAGTGTGTGTTCTATGCTCAGGACCCATCTCCCTTAGGACTAGCCACATTTCCAGTGCCAAGTAGCTCCAGGTGGCCTTTGATAATGTGGGCATTGACCAGGACAGTATAAGTCTCAACCAGGACGCTGACACTGAGGATGAAAATACCACGACTGTGACCTTCATTCTCACATCAGCACAGGATGGGTCAAGGCTGGTAACGCAAAACCGGGAAGGAGGAATTCAGCTGGGAGGGCATCGGGTTAGAAGAGAGTGTGGGCAACTGGATCCATGTCCCATAATTCCCCGCTCCCCCAGCACTGACTTATCAGACTTCTTGTCCTATTTGTTCTTGTTTTGCTGTTTCTTTACTATTTTCTTTAAACTGAATTACTCTTTAAACTTCAACAAATTCAGTCGACCGTGGAACTTTTTGATGCTCCCGTTAGTGGAAAAGCACAATTGTTTGTGGTTGTTATGAATAAATTAAGCATAAAATAAATATGAAGCAAACAAAACAAAGTTACAAAGTTCTGGCTGGATATTCTTGCCTGTGTGAAGCTTTGGGGTCCGCTTCACCTTTGTTTAAAAACGGGGAGGTGCCTCATTTGGAAGAGTGTGTGACTCTTGATCTTCAAGCCCCATGCCAGGTGTAGAGATTACTTAAATACATACATACGCACATACATAAAATAAACTTAGAATCAAGAAAGAAAGAAAGAAAGAAAGAAAGAAAGAAAGAAAGAAAGAAAGAAAGAAAGAAAGAGGGTATATCAGGAGAGGGAACTGCTGCTTTAGAGCAGGAAGGTGGGGCTGAGGGACCGTATTTATGCTCCTACTAAAATAACTGAAAGACCAACAAAATATAGCCAGGAATGCTTTTTCAGGACCCGTACAGGAGGCCACAAAGGACAGGGATCCCTGAGAGGAGGTAAATAAAAATGAGGTGAGCCCTGACATTGCCCCGGCTTTCTGTCTGGGGAATAGTCTTCCCAATGGCGAGTGCCACTCTGATCCCACCTAAGCAATCTTAGAAGCAGGACCCAGGGGCGCCTGGGTGGCTCAGTTGGTTAAGCGACTGCCTTCGGCTGAGGTCATGATCCTGGAGACCCAGGATCGATTCCCACATCGGGCTCCCTGCTCGGCGGGAAGCCTGCTTCTCCCTATCTCACTCCCCCTGCTTGTGTTCCCTCTCTTGCTGTGTTTCTCTCTGTCAAATAAATAAAATCTTAAAAAAAAAAAAAAAGAAGCAGGACCCAAAGGACCAAACTGGTTCCAAATAATTTAACTTCATTTGAGACCAAAGCTAAAAAAAAAAAAAAAATACAGCAACATAAAAATCCCCAGGCTGCAGTTCAGGGTGGAGAAGCCGAGGTGGAGCTTGGCAGCTGGGAGATAGCTGAGAGTCACGGGGAGGAAGGCAGCCCTCATTCCCAGGTTGGGGGTCTGGAGAGGGGAGAGTTGCACACAGTGCAAACCCCAGATCTCTGTAGAGGGTGTCCCAAGCATTCAGCTATGGGGTGATCAGGTGCATTCCTGAGAATAAGGGATTCCAGAGTACCCTCTGCTCACAGAGGCTGGGAACAGTGCCTATTCCTACCAATCAGCCCAGAAAACCTCATGACTCCTGGAACACGGGGTCAAGTACATGAAGGAGTCTGGCCCCAACGGTAGGGAGGAATGAGCCCTACTTTCTTTTTTTTCTTTTTTTTTTTTAAAGATTTTATTTATTTGACAGAGAGAAACACAGCCAGAGAGGGAACACAAGCAGGGGGAGTGAGAGAGGGAGAAGCAGGCTTCCCGCCGAGCAGGGAGCCCGATGTGGGGCTTGATCCTGGCTCTCCGGGATCATGACCTGAGCTGAAGGCAGTTGCTTAACCAACTGAGCCACCCAGGCGCCCCGAGCCCTACTTTCAACTGAGTATTTCTCTGATCCCACCTAACACAGAGGAGAAGCAGGATTCCAGAGAATTAAACTGTTCTCGAATAATGGCACCCAGGAATGAGCTAAAGGATATTTTGAGGAATATAAAAACTTCTTCCACCCAACAAAGTAAAACCGACAAGGTCCTGCCTCTAATCAGAGATCACCAAGCATGCAAAGAAGTAGCACATCATGATCCCAATGAGGAGAAAAGTGAATGGAAACCGAAATGAAACCCATACAGATGTTGAAATGAGGAAGAACATTTAGAAAGTGACGATATCTATATGCCAATTATACCTCAATAAATCATTTTCTAAAAAAAGGGAGAACACAGATACTGTTCAAAAATGTTTGTCTAGTACCAAAGGGTCTTCTCAACACAATCGGAGGAAGAGAAAAAGACTGGAGCAGAGAATAACTTTCCATGTGAGGCGATGTGACTCAAAGAGGCATCCGCGTGCCACACCAATTCATCTCCTGGCCAGCTGCGGGGAACGCCGGGACTGGAGGCAAGAACGTCTCGGCTCTTTCGGACCCTGCAAGGAAGGTGCTCGGCCGGAACATATGGGTCAAGGGAGACACAGGGGGACAGGGCTACTGTTGTGATTGGGGACTGACCTGAGACTTTTAACTATTTTGGCAAGAGTTAGGTGAGCCTCTTGCCTCAAATACTGGCCTACGTTCAAATCCCTGTTCTTGTCCTGTAGGAGCTTTTGGAAGCTGGACAAGTCAAATAACCTCTCTGAACATACTCTCCCTCATTGATAATCTGTGAATAATAGCCACCGTCCAAAGGGATGATTTGAGAAGATTAAATTTTATAATGTATGTTGCTCAGTACCTTTTCCTCCTATCCTCACAGCACTCTCCACCATCTGAGATCACTGTTTTTAGTTTGAGCCTTGATGTGGATTGCAGCTCTCCCCCCCACCCCCCACCGCCTTCCCATCACCAAGAGCAGGGGTCTTGTCTTTCCTGTTCTAGCTGTATCTCCAGCCCGCGGTGTGTCCAGCACAGGATGAGGAGGTCCTCAGTGAATATGTGCTGAGTGAACGGGTGACCTCGTGGAGCAAAACACTACATCTGGAGCCCTGGAGATGGTCGGCAGCCTGCAAGTAAGTGTTTATTTAGGTTCATAGAACAAGGCCAGGGCATCAGAGGTATTCGTCTGCCTGTTTCACCGAGATCTTGCCAAACTGCCAGCTGATAATTGAGGCAAGTGTGACCAGTACTCTGAGTTCCCTCAAAGTTCACTGTTTCAATCAAGGTCGAGCAAACTTTTTCTGCCTCGAGCCAGGTTGAGTCATAGCAGATTTAAGGAAAGAAGCAAATAAATAAAATGTTCCGTCTGATCTGCCTGGATGAACCACAGCCCTGGCCCCTGAAGCCGGCCCCCTGGAAGGGTCCAGTAGACCATGGCCCAGAAGAGATAGTTAATAATAAATTACAAACATGGCAGGGCAACCATAGGGAGATGCTTCATCCCTCCCCCTGCCATCTTGTTCACTCTCTGGCCTGTTCTGCCCCATGGGCTTAATAGGCATCAAAGCGAAACAAATCCAATAAAACGTTTCCGTGAGCTAGGAGTGAGTTCAATGATTCATTCCCATTCATTCTCTTCCCCTCTCAATTCTTCCAGCCAAACAGTTGATCTTAGCTGAGAAAGAACAAAGGAAGAGGCATTTCAGGGAGTGTCCTTCGCTCCCTCGCAGGAAGTAAGACTCCGCCGTAAGGCTTCCCACAGTGTCCCCAATCCATGCCATTTGGATAATGGGGCCCTGCGTGTCCTTCCAGTGGCAGGACACTAATGTGGCTCCCTGTTGCTACCTTTGTGTTGCCCGGTGGTGGTCAAGATAGTGCAGTTTTTAGACTCCCTGCTGCTGGGGATATCACTGACTGCTGCTGTCCTTCAGGGTGTCCCTGGCACAGGAAACTACGACACATGTCCCATGAGATGCCAAGGACTGCGTATATGCGTGGGGTATGAATGCAGGTTCATTTCTGCGAGATTCAGGACCCCTTTCTTTCTTTCTTTTTTTTTTTTTTAAGATTTTATTTATTTGACAGAGAGAAACATAGCCAGAGAGGGAACACAAGCAGGGGGAGTGAGAGAGGGAGAAGCAGGCTTCCCACCGAGCAGGGAGCCCGATGTGGGGCTCGATCCCGGGGTCTCTGGGATCATGACCTGAGCCGAAGGCTGTCGCCCAACCAACTGAGCCACCCAGGTGCCCCTCCTCCTCTTTTTAAAGATTTTATTTATTTGACAGAGAGAAACACAGCCAGAGAGGGAACACAAGCAGGGGGAGTGAGAGAGGGAGAATCAGGACCCCTTTCATAGATGACCTTTTTAAAAATTTTTTTAAAATCTTTATTGAAGGTATAATTGGCCCATCAAATTGTAATACACTTAAAGTGTACAACGTGATGATCTGATATATGTCTACCTCGTGAATGGCTTCCTACTGGCGAGTTAAATAACGTCCCCCATCACCTTGCATATTCAGTACCTACCCCCTTCTTTCTTTTTGGTGAGAACACAAGTTCTACTCTCTTCAAAAATTCCAGCTGTACACAATACAGAATTAGCACCTATAGTCCTTATGTCACACAATAGATCCTCAGACTGCATTCAGCTTCTCCGTGAAAGTTCGGATCCTTATAAAGCAAGTGGCTTTGGTTTGAGGAGTTGCCGTTGGTTCAGCCAAGACTCGCCCTCGCCCTTAGAGGGCGCCAAGGGCTGAAGGTCTTCTTTCCAGTCCTCCTCCCTGACCCTCCTCACAGGCTGCAGGCCAGAAGTCCAGAAGTTTCTACCCCTTTTCCTCCCACCGGGTCTTTCCCCAGCAGCCTCTTCCTACTTTTCCCACAGGTACTCCCCACACCAGATCTCCCGTGGATCTGAGTCTACCTTCTCAGAGAAAGATGCACACAGGTGGCACAGGGGCAGCAGGATGAGCCTGGGGACCATCTCACTCACCATTCAGCTGGCAAACAGGATACCGTCCTGAGGGGTGTGGGCGCAGAGAGAGTCCCTGGCGCAGGTTGGCTGCCTAATTACATGGGGACCAGGAAATGGTCTCAGTGGAAGGAAGCCCTTTGAGGGCAATGACTCAGACGCTGGAAAAATACTAAGGGAGAAAGACCTACAAAGACAGTAGAGAAGGAACAGTCTTCCCAGCGGGTAGAGCTTCAAGTATTGGTTAGCTCGCGCTGCCGCAACAAAATGCCACAGACCCGGGGGGCTTAAACAACCAAAATTTATTTACTCACTGTTCTAAAGGCCAGAAGTTCAAGATCAAAGTGTCTGTGGGTTTGGTTTCTTCTTGGCATGCAGGTGGCTACCCTCTTGCTGTTTCCTCTTACGGTCGTCCCTCTGTGGACACGTACCCCTGCTCTCTCTCTGTGTGTCCACATTTTCTCTTTTTATAATGATATCTCTCTGTCTGAATTACGGCCTACTCTAGAAAAACCTTGTTTTAACTTAATTACCTATTTAAAGACCTTATCTCCAAACATGGTTACATTATGAGGGACTGGGAGTCAGGACTTCATCTCGGGGATTTGGGGAAACACAATTCAGCCCATAACATAGTCACCCAGGCACCTACTTTGTGTGGGCAGAGAAGCACCCCAGGGTGAGAATATTTCTAGATGCTGAGGCAGTGGCCTGGTCAGGAGCCTGGAGGGAAAAAGGCTGGAAAGTCTGAGACCAGGAGTCTGGCATGGAGGCATGCAGATGGATGGACATCTGGGACTGGGTGGACAGGGGAGGGACTTCTGTATCACACCTTTATCGCCTTGGAAAGCATTCACCTTTGAAGAGGCACAGACCAAGTCAACAAGATGACTTAGCAGGGACCACAGCTGACTCACCTTATCTGGTACCCCAGAACTGATCCAATGAGCACATGGATAGAATGGTCACGGTGACAGAAATGGAGGCTATTCTGGGCCCAGTCATATGGATTTCCACGTGCATGGGCCATTCCTGCTGCTGCCCCCCTGGATCTGATTTGCCACCAACAGTGACCAGCACTGAGCTCCCAATATGGCACTCTACTTTGAAGAGACCAAGCTGCCATTTTTTGGCAAATGGATTTCACGTGGTCCCTTCCATCCTTGAAGGGTCAGCAGATAGACACCTGCTCTGAGTAGGGGCTCGGCTCTCCTGACCATAGAGCTTCATCAGTGCCCCTGGACAGGGGTTCATGGAATGCCCTATCCAGAGGAATGACATCCCACACAACATGGAGTCCAATCATGCACCCCGTGTCACAGTGGAGGAGGTACTAGAATGGGCTCTTGTCCTTCCAATCTACTGGCTTGGGTGGGCTTTTCTTGGAACTGCTCAGCAGTCTGAGACTTTTTATGACTGAATCCTTTCCTACTCCACTCCTTGTCAGACATCGGAACTGCGACAAGATGAAAAAGCTCTTTCTGCCTTCTCTAACTCACTCTCCTACAGCGAGAAGTTCTTGCCTTTCAGTTTCTGTTTCAGCAGCTGCTTTTCTGATGTGGTCAGCTTCCCTAGGCTGATTGATTTGATCTGCGTCCTTTTATCGCCCTAAATGACTGTACTTACAAGTTCTTAATTTAACTGTGACTATTTCAAATGTATTAGTAGGTTTATATCACCTTTTCTTTAGGAAAAAAAATCAAATTTTGGCTCGAATCATTGGACCACAATAAAAATCACAGAACTCTGCTGTTAATGCATTATACATAATTATATTTGAACTTTCTGTCTTAGGAGGAAATTAATATTTTGTGCTAATGGATACATTCAAATTATTTCTAAAAACTTATCTTTTGGCATAAGTAGCAGTTAGAATCTTAGACATTAATCTCCCATGACATCGTATTTCATGGATTTTGTAATATGTTCCAAATGTTATGTATCTTAAGTTTTAGTAACAACTCAGGGTGCTTTTCCCATCCAGGAAAACCAGAGTACCAAACAGTCCATGTACTTAACCTTCTGTATTTTAAAGATATTTCCCTTTTAGGACAATATACACTCAGAGGTATATAACCACAATCAAAGGGTTCACAAAACATGCATGTAACTGATTTATTTGATGTACTTGGCTAGTTTCCAATTAATTTAATTTTTGTTAACCTACACATTTTGAGGATTTCCAAAGTATAGTAATTTCCCCCAATTTACCATAGGAAATAACTGACTTTTTTTTTTCTAATTTAAAAATGATTCTTGATTTCCTTTAAATTCTTTCTAAGCATTCCCAAATCTGTAAGCTATAACAAAAACAAAGTGACAAAAACAATTTAAAAAATATTTCTTATATAAACATCCCCGAAAGCATAATCTACCAAATTTCTATACTTTTTCTGCAACTCTTGAGGTTTCGATAAAATTGTGTGTTTCTTGGAGACAGCTGTGACATCATTCTTCTTGTGTTTCTGTGGTCACCAGCAAAGCAGTGAGCAGGTAGTTAGTTCACATTAAATGTTTGCTGTTTCTCTCTCAGATGCTCCTTTCCCATTTCGAGAAAAATCTTGCTCCGAGGAGCAAGGACAGTAGAGATGAACTGTTTCCTACATGGACAGAGCTTGTACAGAGAGGAAATGAGAAAAATTTGAAATTCCTTGAAACAAAACAAAACAAAACAAAACAGCACTAAGCTTTTGACTTTCCAAAAAGTCTTAGTGTTCACCAGCTAAAGCCAGTGTTCCAAACATCATGACGCCTGCTCCGCTATGTTCCACAAAGTCCGCATTTGATCAAAATAATGCTAGAATGTTGCTCCCATGATCTGTTTAGCATCAAGATAAGGTCAGGCATTAATTAATGTTGAATTACCAAGAATTCTTATGAAAATGCATATGACATCTATATTATAACCATAATTAGCTAATTAACCAATCAATTATAATGATTAATGTGATCATAATGAATGTATGGCAAATGGTTATTAATTCCTAGAGTTTCCAAAGTGAAGGCATTAATCACAGTTGAATTCGTGGTACAGGATAATGTGGGTGCCTAATTGTCTTTTTGAACTCTGGGTGTGATGTAATAACTTACATCTGCTAGAACTTTTGCAGTTCATCAAACACTGGGCCACATGTTATCTTTGTTCCCTTACAACAAATTCGTAAAGCACTGGAAGGCAAGTGTTACAATTATTATTAATGTTGTTTCCATTTCATGCGCGGCAAAACTAAGTTTCAGAGAAGTTGGATGATTTTCTTCATATCACACCTTTTTGGGTTTCCTCTTTCAAATAGATCTTCTAACAGTCTTAGTTGGGATTTGGAGTTCTGGGACATGAACATTTATGCTAGGCTTTCCCCATAATATTACCTTTTATTACATGACTCTGCCTGATGTTTACTTAAAAAATTAATGAGCTTGTCATCATCAAATAGATATAAATGGAGAGACAATTTTATCACCAAATGAAAGAAACCCTGAGTCATCTAGGGGAAGAGAAGGGACTTTAGGCACTGGGAGCCCAGTGCTTCTCCTGTGTGGCTGTACAAAGTGAGCAGAAGGGTCAAGAATCACTGAGCCATCTTCCCTAATTCTCCTCTATTGTAAATCTCATAGCGCCTACCACCATCGCAAGCACATAGGAACAATTAACAAGCTGCTTGTTGAATTGGATGTACCCAACTGGGGGAAGGACAAAACCTACAGCAACCAATGCAAAATGAAGCGAGAAAACCAAAACGCTGAAGGGTGCTTTGGAATGAGACGCTGAGCCCGAGAATGTAAAGGGATCCCCATGTCTCTGCATTTTCTAGTTATTCTCTGATTTTCTCTGGGAAACTATGTAACTCTTGAACACATGGTCACTATATAAACATGGAATTAGTCTATCAGGGAATTCCAGAGGAGATGAACATGAAGTGAGACTCAAACATAGGCTTAGAATGGAAGGAAGAAGAGGGAAGCCATTCTAGATCAGTGGGATAGTGTCTGTCTAGGGCAGAAGTGGGAGAGAAAACAGTAAAGAGGAAGGGCTTCCTGAAGTTAGGTCAGCACCAGGAAGCGTTGGGGGACAGAGTGCAACAGGAGGGCCAGTGTGTGTGTGGGGAATCACGATGGAGGCACCTGAAGACCAAAATGGAGGTGGAGGCAGCTCATGGCAGACGAAAGACCTGGACCAGCTGCAGCCAAAGTTCAGCGTGAATGTCAGTCTGCCGGAAATGCTTTCACACTGCAGGGTCTTGGGGTACTGGAGGCACTTGTAGAGATTTTGTTCTGTTTCAAAGTCATTTACTCTAAAGACATCAAAGACATTGAAACTGACTTTGAACCTGCTGCAAGTTTTGGCAAAGATCTTGATTAGTGACATCAAGAGGTTAAGTGACCTCTGTTCCCAGCTGGAAGGGGCTGCCCAGAAGAGGATCAGCAAACTGAGATGGCCACGTTCACTTGTGAGGCACCTGGCCAGGGAGGGCAGCTCTTGCTCATCGAGGAAGAACTAGAGGTTAAGGTCAGATTTGCAGGTGTACTTAAGTGAGCCTGCAGAGAGATGATATATATATATGTATATACATATATATATGTGTATACATATATTTTTTAATCTGTAGTTAATTAATTTTCAACTAATTACTGTGTTGTAGTCATGGACACCGAAGTTAAAGTATCCTTTACTAAAATGTTATATTAATTCATTGTTCAGTTCATTTCTCAAATGTTTCTTTCATGTCAAGGACACAGTGGTGGACCACAGGAAGACAAGGAGAAGGATGACATGTGTGTCCCTGCAGGAACTCATCGCTCAGTAGGGCAGACAGACGCAAGGAACAGGAGACTTGTGGAGGTTGGATCCACTTGGCAAGCATGGTCATGGTGAAAGTGTGTAGAATATGGAGCAGAGACTATCTCTCTTACAGTCTGATCTTGATGAGGTTGGCTCAGGTCTGTGTGTTTTAGATTATGTAAGCTGCTGGAAGAGGTTTACCAACAGTTCTCATCCTATTTAACTGCATCCAGAAAGTTCTGTCACCATTTGGAAAGTGGGATCATGTGTAGTGGTTAGGAGCATAAACATTGAAGTGGAAGAATGTATTTCTTGGCCTCGCCCCTAACACTTACTGAGTGGGTTGCCTTGGATAAATTAATCCTGTGATCATCAATTTCATTTCCTATAACAAGGCATATTGCTACCTACTTTAAATGGGTAACTGGGGAATAAATAAAATAGAGTATAAAGTACACAAAAAGTGCCTAGCACTAGGGTACCTTTGTCTTGATACCCTAGAATGGAATCTGAGTCAAAGTGCTAATGTTTTTCTGCAGACTGTTATCCCAAGGATAGGAGGATGGGAGCAAATACCTACGGAGCCACTGTTTCATGATGAGCGGGACCCAGCCGCTGGCCAGGCCAGCGAACACTGTTCAGAAGCACCATTCTTGACAGCCGTCCCACAGAGAGAGGCATGCAGAGGGGCGTTATCTGCCGGATTGCTCCCTTCTTCAGCCACCCATCTGAGTTTGCTGGTCTCAGCGACATCAGGTGTTGAGGCAGTGGGGAGGGGGCGGGGCACGGCGGTATCTGGGGAGCCCCCAGACGGACCTAGGAATATCTGCTGCAGAATCAACGTGTTGCATGACTCCAGCCTGGGGTATCTTGTTCTCGCCTGATGCCTGGCTTTGATTAAAGGCATATGTGATGTTCAAAGGGCCCTGCTGAGCTCAGCCTCTGCGTGCCCTTATGTAATTAGTTTGTTTAAACAGTGTCTCCATTTATGTCAGGTCTCAACTATGGCCCTAAGTACAAGAGTGTAATAGGATATACCTATTAAACAGATGTTGAACCTTAATGGATATGTTTTGAACAATCAATGGGAATGAAACTTTCAATAACTACTGTAGAACATGAAAATGTATCTCATTACATTAAGCAGGGCAACATGGCCTCTTCTTGACTCTCCAAAGCTGTGGCTTCCCCAGACGGGGTGAGTATCAGAATCAATGAGAGGCCTTTTTAAAATTCAGATTCTTAGGCTCCCATTCATCAGATATTTTGATTTGTGGATCTGCGGTGGAACTTTACGTAAGATCTTCCGTCTTAGCAAATTTTAAGTATATGGCGCAGTATTGCTTGCTGTAGGCGCTATGCTATATAGTAGCTCTCCAGAATGTACTCACCTTCTTTAAATGGGACTTTGTACCCTTTGACTCTTGCCTCCCCATTTTCCCCCTCCCTTGAACCCACAGCCCCATGCAACTGTCATTCTATTCTTCACTTCTATGAGTTTGACTATTATAGATGCAATGTGTAGGGGTGATCATACAGTTTGTCTTTCTATATCTGGCTTATTTCACTTAGACCTCTGGGTCTATCCACGTTGTTGCAAATGGAAGGTTTTCTTCCCTTTTTAAATGGCTTAAATATATTCCATAGTATGTATATACCGCATTTTCATTAAGCAGACTTTGCTGGATACATTGTATCCAGCAAAGTCTGCTTAAGCTATTTCCATATCTTGAGCATGTATCTTTGAGATCCTGACTTCAATATGTCTATATCCCCAGAAGTGGGATCGCTGTAGCACTTCCTACACCTGCCAGGTCTGAGTCCCTGATCAGAGAAACCACTTTTTAATAAAGGAAGGGTCCAGTAATATCTAGAGTGGACAAAAGAGTTAGGAGGATGTTTTCTGTAACAGATCTGTTAAATATTCTCAGTTTTGGGTGTTCCCTGCCCTCTGTAGTGACTACGTAGCTCTTCCTTTGTAGCAGGAAAGCAGCCATAGACAATAGGTAAATGGATGTGGCTATGTGCCAAAAACAGAACAATGGCTTATGACCACAGATGGGGGCGGTATTCCCCCGGCAGGCAGGATTTGCTGTGCTCTGTATTAGCTCCTGGTTAGGACCCACCTCTGAAATTCTTCAGGCAGCTTTGAGGGCTTGCACTAAAATGGTCTTCAAACATGCCGGCAATCTTTGCAGAGAACTTTGAACTTCTATGGAGAATAATTTACATTAATTCTCTTTCTGTAGACAAGGAAAACGAAACCCCCATAAGAAAGGGACTCACCCCTAAATAAGAATCAGGGAGTGGCATTGACTGCTACAAGCAATCTAACGTGTTGCTTATTTTCCTTATATCTGCATATTCCAAGGAATGGGGGAAAAAACAACACTTGCTTTTATGGTTTGTAACAAAAGTCTTCACACTTTCATGCCTTTGATGGAAGCCCTTTCTTCCTTCCTTCCTTCCTTCCTTCCTTCCTTCCTTCCTTCCTTCCTTCCTTCCTTCCTTCCTTCCAGATTTTATTTATTTATTTGAGAGAGAGAGCATGAGCAGAGAGATGAGGGAGAAGGAGACTCCCCGCTGAGCAGGGAGCCCAAAGCGGGACTGGATCCCAAGACCTTGGGATTATGACTGAGACAAAGGTAGACGCTTAGCCAGCAGAGCCACCCAGGTACCCCCAATTAAAGCCTTTTCTATCTGGCCCCAGAGCCTTCCTCTGGGTGGGTGAGCCCGCCCCCCTCCAGCAGATTAACATGTGCATTATGAATTCACTGTCAATGTCAGCAGGCGAGCTTTTCCAATTTTACAAACATCTTTTCTTTCAGGAGCTGGAAATGTTCTCAAAACTGTCCTGAAAGCAAGTAATGCTTTCGGTCGTTGTCACCTTCGTGAAGAACAAACTGCAACTTTGCTTTCTGACTTCATTCTCCCGGTGACATTTTTCACACAGGCTCTGACAGAGACAGCAATTATAAAGACATCCAGGTTGGCATCCAAGGATTCTGGAAGTTAACAAATTGTCCAGGGATAAATGACAATGAAGTTGGCAGACTACACATTCCTTCATGAAAATGCACATACACGGGATCAGAATCGAACCTTGAGAAGAGGCTAGACCCTGTCCACGTTCCTGGTGGGGTGTTTTGGGGTTCCTCTCAGGACTTACCTCTTCCGGAGGCCATTTGGCTTAGGCTGGCTGGGCTGTGGACGCCTCAGCAGGTATGAAAATTTGGAAGAGTTCAGAGAAAAACAATGAAAAAACACACAGCTAAACATCAGATCCCATCCTGCATACATCTGCTATTCATGCCCCCCTCCCCCCGCCTGAAGTCTGTCCTCCCTGGGTAGCCTCACTGCCTCTACATTCTAGAATTTTGGTTTCCTTGAGCTGCTCCCCATTTAAGTGTCCTCAGTTCCAGGGGTTCAGCATCTCCATTGCATGTGCCTGGGACTACCTCCCCAATTTCCATTGAGCATTTCGGCCCCAAGCCAGCCTTTCTGCAAAGCCCTCTCCTTTCACTCCCTGGAAAACCATCTTCATTCGTCATGGAGGTGGAGTTGGGGGACTCATGAGTAATTCCTCAGGAGTCCTGGCATTGTCTAAGGAAGCTTTACCTTAGAATGTAGAGGCTATACAGAACTCGGCCCCCGCCAAGTCCTAGGGACAGTTGTCTGGGAGATAACTGGTCTGTCACGAAGCAGGAAGTCCAAAGGTGTGTGACCAAGGGCTGATGCAGCAAACTCAGTAACTTAGTGTTGCTCAGTGCTTGTGCACAGTGCTTATTGTGTGGGGAACACACTACTCACATAATATTCACAAGTCAGGGTCTCAGAGTTGTGTGCTGTTAGCAAATCCTGCTTTATAGATAAGTACATGGAAAAATAGGTCTAGAACTTTTCCAAGATCTCACGACTTACAAGTGACAAATAAACTAGGAATATCAAAGGCTGCTCAGAACCAGCCCAGCCATTTTCCCTCTCTGCTCCTTCCCTGGGTCTAGAAGGTAGAAGGCCCCCTGAAGAAAAATCCCGTATGTGTGAAATGATCATCTTTATGAATGTGTAATTCCAATCGCCCTAAATTTCTGGACTTTGAAGTTATTTTACTTCTTTCCCATCAACTAGCCACAGGTATTTGAGGGTCTGGGGGGTTTGATGGGAAGGATAGGGAAGATGACTCGGTTCACTTGGCGTTTGTCAGTGGTAAATTTTCACATTGGTATCAGTGAACAGAAATAATTTGTGCCTCCCCCAAATTGGACAGACCCTTAGCTCTGGGTTTTCCCGCATACATCGTGTGCTTTAGAGAATCCTCATGTTTATGACACTGGACAGCTGTTTTTTTCTGGCTGCCAGGTGGGATGGGACAGCCTCACATCTTTCTCAAAGCTATATTCATGTCTTCCACTAGAGCGTTCTAAAATGTCGTTGGCCCCATCACACGTTTTGCATCCTCTTGTATCAGAACTGCTTGGTTCAATTTCAGAGCGGCCTTCCTCACTCCTGGCATATGGACTTGCATCTCTGTAGGTACTTTTCATTATTAGAGCCCTCGAACTTCAGTATGTGTGACAATTCTGGAAGGTTTGCCTGCATCCGGATTGCTTGGCCCACTCCCTAGGGGTTCTGATTCACTAGGTTTGGGATGGATAAAGGATTTGCATTTCTGGGCCACCTGGGTGGCTTAGTTGGTTAAGTGTCTGCCTTTGGCTCAGGTCATGATCTCAGGGTCTTGAGATCAAGCCCCTCATTATGTTCCCTGCTCCGAAGGGATCTTGCTTCTTCCTCTCCCTCTGCCTGCTGCTCTCCCTGCTTGGGCTCTGTCTCTCTCTCTGTGTGTCCAATAAATAAAAAAAAAAATCTTTTTTTTTTTTAAGATTTTATTTATTTGACGGAGAGAAAACAGCCAGAGAGGGAACACAAGCAGGGGGAGTGAGAGAGGGAGAAGCAGGCTTCCCACCGAGCAGGGAGCCCAATGTGGGACTTGATCCCGGGTCTCCGGGATCATGACCTGAGCCGAAGGCAGTCGCTTAACCAACTGAGCCACCCAGGCGCCCCCCCAAAAAAAATCTTTAAAAAAAAAGAATTTGTACTCCTACTGAATTTGCTGGTGAAAATCATGTTGCTAGTCTAGGGACCCCACTCTGGGAAGGCCTAGTGAATGCTCTTCCTGCCTTCATAACCTCTATCCCAGACAAATAGGTATCCCCTCACCTGCCCGTGGCTAGTCTCTCCTGCTGGGGACACTAATCATTTCTTCCTGAAGCACGTGTAGAAGAGTCACGACGAGCCAGGCCCTAGAGCTCCATGTCATGAATTCAACAGTAAACCCGGCCGAGTCGGACGCAGCCCTCAAGGACCCTTCCCTGAACGTGGCAAGAGAAGCGTCTCTGGGGGTGAGAAGAAATGTGATTAACCCTGAATGGGTGAAAGCATTTCTTTCACCAGACTGATGATGGGGAGCACGTGACAGAGGTTGTGTACATGATGGTGAATGCAGATAGAGGCGGGGTCGTCAAATAATTAAGTCAAGTGATTTCCCAAACATGGGGACAACGGAAGAGGACTTGACTTGTTCAAATGAGGTATTCCAGCAAAGAAGGTTTCTTTCCCTTTGCAAACTGATCTGCAGGGCTCCATAGATGTCAACGTGTTATTTGCCAAATAGAGTTGTCCACTGCTTGCTTTCATATCTTTTGCAGAATATTTTGGCGAGACACACATACACACATGCACACACACACATACACACGTGTGCACGAAGTTTGGCAGGGAGATACAGCAACCACATTTAAGACACCTCTTTTTTTTAATATTTTATTTATTTATTTGAAAGAGAAAGAGAGCATGGGGGGGGAGGGTCAGAGGGAGAAGCAGACTCCCTGCTGAGCAGGGAGCCCAATGTGGGACTCGATCCTGGGACTCTGGGATTGCAACCCCAGTAGGAACTGGTTACTTAAACAACTGAGCCACCCAGGCTACCCTACGGCAAGGCTTAAATCATTTGATCTTTTTGAGGCTTTTGCTCAAATAGGAAAACTCAGGTCCTTGCCCTCCTGTCCCCAGTGGAGCTGGGCGGAGGTGTGTGTGGGGGGGCACCAAGCCAACATCCACGGTTTCCCTGCAGTGGCTCAGAAAGTACTTGTGAATGTGGCAGCAAATGAGGTCTTAAGTCACTGCATAAAACAATCAAATCCATCAGAGCCTTGGAATGGCCGCTCATAACTCAGGGACTGTCGCAGCACGTTGAGCGCACAGAGGCAGCGTGGAAGGGGTGACAAACTGAGCTTGGCGTCTGCTAAATCCATTCTGGCAGCTGGACGAATACATTTCCAAAGCCAAGTCACATCATTTTCCTTGAGCTCATTTGACTGCAGGCTAAGAAGCTATTGCAGAAAACAAAGGAATGGTGAAGGAGGTGCTGGGACAATGAATATTAATGAACTTAATTCTCTGGTTTGTGGTTGGTCTAGGACTGGTAGAATGTGAAGGTGGATGGATAGGTAGAAATTCAAACTGATGTTTCAAAATGGATGGATGGTGTTGGCTACCCGTCTATCCACCTAATGCTTACCGTGGGCTTACAGCACACTGCTGCCGGGGCTAGGCCAGTGAACACCCACCGTCAGTCCTCAGGGACCTCATAGTCCATCGGAGACATAGCAGTACAAGTGGTCATGACAGTTCGGGGCTTGGCTTTGCATTATTGAAAACACATGAAATGGAGGCAAAGTCAGGGAGCGCACTCCAGAAGATGTGACTGCTTAAGGAAGACATCCTCCCTCCCAGCAGACATGTCAATGGACCCTTGTTGAGGGACAAACTTGAGATTTGGTTCAACCTGGCACTACATAGGGATAATAACCAGAATTCCCGATTTCCCGGAAAAGTCTTGATTAGGCCCATGGCTCCGGATGCCTCGTGATGTGGGCTGAATTGAGTTCCACAGAAAGATACGCCCAAATCCTCACCTCTGGTACCCATGGATGGGATCTTATTTGGAAATAGGGTCTGTGTTGATGTCATCAAGTGACGATGTGGTCATAGTAATTCGGAAATGCTGCCTTAACTCCAGGGATTATTATCCTTACAAGGAGGCCCATGCAAAAGCATAAAGGTAGAGGAAGCTGTCGAGGAGGGGGAAAGACTGTATGAAGACAAAGACGGATGTTGGAGACATACCCCCCAAAGGATGCTAGGGACGGCTAGCAAGCTCCACAAGCCAGGACACATAAGGAGGGATTTTCCCTGGAGTTTCAGATTCTTCTCTCCCAGTACCTTGATTTCAGGCTTCCTGCCTCCTGAGCTGGGAGAGGACGAATTTCTGCTGTTGTAGGTCACCCAGGTTGTGGCAGTTTGTTACAGAAACCCTAGGACCTGATTACAGTCCCATGTTTGAATTTTGATTCGGAACATCTATCTGTATTTGAGTGTTCCTAAGATCTAAAATGAGGCTGAGAGGAAGACTTCCAGGGTTTTTTCTTGCCCTTCCCTGTCTCCACCGAACCCTTCCTGGATCCAGTTTCGGATTAGGAAGCTCACTCCCACCACCACTTGGCCTGGGCCCCTCGCTGATCACAAGTTTCTCTTGCAGGCTGAGGAGGAGCCCTTGTCCTAACCAGTCAGCACTAACCAAACTGGACTTGATTTCAGGTGGATTCCAAGTCGAGGCTGAATAGTCTATTCCTCCAGGAAATGTACTCACTTCTCTGCCTTGGATGAGGCTGGAATTTCCGGGCACATATGTTCAAAACTTCAAGAGACTGATCTTTGTAACTGTAGAGCTCAATTCAAGAAGAGAGCAGTCTCAGATCACTGCCATTTGCAGATTATGTTAGCATGTACTTTTAGGAAACCATTTCGTATTTTTATCAATCTCTATAAAAACGTTTGGATCCTTGGATTCAGTAATTCAAGTTTCAGGAATCTACCTTGAAAACAAGCCCAAAACGCAGACAAATCTGTTACCACAGGGATGTCATCACAGTGGGAGAACTGGAATCAGTCAAAATGTCCAAGAGTTGAGGAATGGCTTAGTAACCATTACAATGCATTCATTAAAAAATATATATATTATACAGGTACTTAAAAGAATGATCTTAAATATTATGTAGCAACATTGAAATGACTGTCATGTGATGCTAAGTAAAAAGAACAAGTTTAAAGTTTAAAAAATGGTGTACTGTGCTGATAATTATGTTAAGTATCCATTGAACTATGTTAAGCAGGCCATATCCTTCCTGGCTGGAAGGAAATACACCAAAACGATAATTTTATCTGCATTTGCTTTTAAGAAATCTCTTTTTTCATCTCTGCTTTGGAATTTTTCTGTAATGAGCTTTTATTTTTGAAATGTAAAACATAAAAGAATGGACCAGTAGAATAATTTATTTGTGTGTTTAAAATGGATGGAAAATCGTGAATCATTTTTCTCTATTCATTAACTCAACACTGGTTGCTATTTCACATGAACGTGTGAAATAATCTTGCCTACTCCTCCCGTATATTCTATAAGGAAATTACCTTCCTTTAAACTATGACCTCTGGCAACCAAAGCCAGCCCACTGCCTGTTTTTGTAAATAAAGTTTACAGGAACATAACTACATCTGTTTATTTAAAGCTGCCTTGTAACGACATAGTTGAGTAAATCATATGACCCACGAAGCTTAAAATATTTAATCTCAGACTCTTCATAGAATGTATTTCAACCCCTGCTTTAAAAGAGCCTTCCATTCTGACTTCAAATAACTCTGTCTGGTCTTCTCCATTTAACATTCCTGATAGAAAAATCTGTTTCATCTTTTGGAATGGGCAACTGACATTAGCTGAATCCATGAACTCAGGTTTTTACACGGGCATTTATGAGATGACTTACCTTGAATGTGATTGAAGAGATACGGCACCTTGCTGGAAAATTCCAAATTTGTTTCTTAAATTGTGACATCCATGCTTCTGGACACATCCCTTCCCATCCCAGCCAAATAGGTTCTGGAGAACTTGTTCCCACCCCCGGGCTAAATCCACTCCATGTCTTTAAAACAAAGGTCCAGCGTATTAGTATGATTGCTATTCTCCACTTCAACAGATACGATTGAATTCGATTAGCAATACAGCAGGAAGTTCGCTCCTCCAATGACTACATAGTCTTACCCAAAAGCAGTTCAAGTTCATTAAAATCACTATTATCTGAGTCTCAATTAAGTGCGATGATAATTTAATTAACAATGCCCACTTCATTGTTGATGGCAGGGCACAGAGGCTGAGGCGGCTTTACTCTGAATCGCAGGACACGGTTTCTGAACCAGCAAGCATGATGAACTCTGCGCACTTCTTTGGCAAAGGAAAGATCTGAAATAAGTTAAGTTGGCTCTGCTTAGAAAATCTAATTCTGATCTGGCATGGCGATGCTGAGGATTTACCCCAAGATGCCCAAGATGAACATCTCAGCTCAGCAACCTGGATGCTTTTCATTCATTCACTCCCTCCCTCCCTCACTCATTCATTCATTGACTTTCTCACTCTTTCTTATTCTCTCTGTCCCCTCCCTTCCATCATCTTTTAACACTTTAAACCTGTTCTGTGAAGTACTAGGTGCTTTGTAGGATGCCAGAAAGAGAATGAAGAAGTCATCTTTGTGACTGGAAGAGCCCTGGGGTTCTGAATTGAAAGAGAAGGAATGATCATGTTCATAAGCAGTTTGCTGAGCCCTTATGCACCAGGTGCTACACTGAGTGCTTCAATCGCATTATCTTATTTTATGTTCACAAAACCCTGTGAGTTTGGTAATAACATTTGCATTTTACCAATGAAAGGAAGCTGGGCTTCGGGAAATCTAGTAACATCTCCAGGGTCACAAGGCCGGAGGGCGTATCTGGGCGGAACCCAGATACAGCACCGATTTGTCAGATGCCCTTGCTCTTAAAAAACTGATAAGTGCTTCCTCTTTCCAGCTCTTAACCACACGAGATGGCACAGGCCCCCACCACCCCTATTGGCACCTCCCCTTAGTAGACCCACATTTTTGTGCCTCCTGAAAAAGATGTGACCCCCAGCTCAGGGAAGCCAGGTCCCTGCCTTTTATTAAATGTCCTTTCTTGCTGTTCTAGGTCTCCAAAGTGGGAAGTCAAGTACCTGGTGCCACAACGTGCCAGGGTTTAGAAGAGCAAGGCCCAGGGCCATGGCGCTCCATCCCACTGGGGGACACTGTCAGGTGACCTGGCCATTAGTTGCCTTCTCCCCAAGCCTCCGGTATTCCACCTCAGATGACCCCCTCTCACGGAGACACAAGGACGATACTTCAGCACACTCCATCAAGCCCTGAAATTGTTCAAAACCTGGTAAAAAAATGCAAATGTGGATTTTTCCAGAATATTTCCATAGCTTTCAGCAGATTCTCCAAGAAGTCCGTACAAGGTTAATAAAAATGTATCCAGCCTCTTCAAAGGTATTTCTCAGACCAGTGACCCACGGACCACCAAAGGTGGCTTGTTAAAAATGCAAATTCCCAGGTCTAGCCTGGACTTAGCTCTCTGGTGGGTGCCACCCAGGAATGTGCATTTTTGCGCAAATATCTTGCTTAAGAAATCCTGACCTTCCAGGTGCCGGCACCAGTCTGTGGTGCCATTCGAAGTCCTGGATTGAAGCATTCGTCTGACCTTGCCGGGATCTGGGTTTGGAGGAAAGCCAGGGTGCTGCTGGGGTCTGGGGGTGGGGAGGGCTGCAGGGGAGGCGCACAGAGGCAGGGGCCTGTCTGCAGGTGCAGGTGAGCAGTGGGTTTCTCCGTGGCCTGCTCCCTGGGGCTTTATTCTGTCCATTGTTCCCAGGGACTGTGATTGTGACCAGTGTGTGGGCGAGCCTTGCTTCAAACAGTGTGACCTGCTTTTGTTTGAACAGCCCCTGGGCTTCTGCTTGCCAGGCACACTGGAGGCCTTTGAGGCCAGGCTGACAATTTCCTCTGTTTGGGGGCAGAAGGAGCATGAGTTGACCTTTCCCCAGCTTTCTGCAACCTTGCTAATGTTGGTGTTTTTGTGTTGGCTAGTTCTTTTGAATCCCCCAAGAGCCCCTCAGGTAGCTCAGGGAGCTCGTGACTGAGTGGCCCAGAGACCCTGGGCTGGAGGACCCCTCTCCCGGGGTGACCTCCCTGCCTCAGGCCCCAGAGGAGTTCATGACACCAGACTCACTTCTGACGGCCAGCCAAGTGGCTCAGTTCCGGGGTCCCTCCAGGCCCCACGTGGCAGAGCCCTAGCTGCTTTGGTTCTCCACCCCACTTCCCTCTTTCAGTGCCTCTGGGTCAGAGCACCGTGCGAAGGCTCAAAAACACCGGGAATTCCTCCTGAGTCCTAGTTACTGAGGGCCAATTTTCTGGAACTTTCTCCCGAAGTTTCAGGTTTGAAATGAGAGCCACATAGAAGCCAGTCATGAATCTTTCAGCGAGTACTTACATGTAAGATAAAGGGCATTCCGTGGAGTTGATACATTTCCCTCTTCTTTACCCCAGTCCTTCTTTACCCCATTATCCTTCCTTTGGAGAAGTTTCTTGGCCACCCAGCTGGTCAGGAATCCTGGTCAACGCTGGTAGTTCCTTATAGCACTAATCTGCCCATAATCGTACATTTTCCCACAGGGTTCATTAATTAATGCCGTTGGGTTCTGACCTGACTATGAGCCCCTGGAGGGTAGGGACCCTGCTTAGTTTTTTATCTTCCTTTCTGCTCTGATGCCCACCACTCTGCCAGTCCCAGGGACGGCCATTCTCCTATTTCCACTGAATGAACCTAGCGAATGAATAAAAGACTAACTTCCTGCACGCAAGCGGTTTGCTGCCTGGATTGCAAACACTGAAATGCCCTCTCCCACTCCTGCTAAGCAACTCCTAGGATTTGTGTGACAAAAAGCCATGCATGGCTCAAACCCACCTTGGGGACTTTGTGGGGCCTCCAGGTCACCAAGAGCACATGGCTTGTGCTCTGAAACAATTAGCCTGACTTGGGCTGCATTGGATTTTGTTAAAATGCGTGCCGATTGCCACGGAAACTGTTTGCATGTAATCAATCTTCAGTGGCAGAGAGCCGGGCAGGCATGTCAGGCAGGCTGCTGCGGGAAAACCTGCCACCCTCCCCGGGCGAGGATGCTTCCCGGCCGGCAGAGTCCCCAGACCCCGCACGCCCCTTCCCAAACGGGCCATTGTGCAAGTTATTCTCCCTCTGCTGACTCAAAAGCCAGTGAGCTTGTGTGGGGACCGGGGTCAGGGAAGAACGTGAGGCAGAGCAGGATGCAGCCGGGTTCAAGAGGAATTGTGCCAACAGGGGTGGGATCCCAGACATGTGGAAATGGGGCTTGAACGGCAGCCACCAGAGCTGGGCTTGTGTGTGGGGGATGCCGCACATCCCTCCTGGGGCCAGGTCCGTCCTGAAGGAAGGTCAGGTTGTGCAAGGTAAGACTGTCCTCAGTCTGCATGTTTCCGCAGTTCTTGACACCTGTCTCCTCATCAGCCAGGTGGACGGGCGTGCTTCCTGCTTCATCAGCTGATTGGAAGGATCGATGGGAACGGTCCAATCAGAGTCGCCGGAGGAGCGCCCAGTGGCGGGGAACCACCAATAGGATGGCATCCTTGGTACCAAGTCTTTGGAGCCCTCGAGCCACCCTCCTGCTGGTTCTGCTACTCGTATTCGGGGCTGGCATCACATCACCTGGGGTACCTGTTGACAAGAATGAATTCCCTGGCCTCACTGAGTCATGATTACCTGGGGGAGGGCGGTGCAGTCGGACAGCTGTATCCAAACAACAACAACAACAACAACAACAACAACAACAACAACAACAACAGTCCTCCGTTGATTTTGATTCAAAAGCACAGTCAAACCCATCTGCAAATCTCGCCAAGAGATGAGGCTTGCCTCTCGCTCTCCTCGGACCTCAGTCCCTCTTCCTTTACCTGGTGTCACACCTCGCTCTATCGCTATTAATGTATTAGGTCAAGGTAGAAACTTTTGATAATTCCAGGTTTTACCTTTTGTTCTTTCGCGTTTCTTAAATCAATGCATTTGCATAAGTCAAATGAAACTACTTTTCATCCCTGATTATTCATTTTGTGTCGTTGTCCATATGCAAACATATAAATATAATGTATGCATTACTACATATCCATTGATTTAGTTCCCAGTTTTATAAACATGTGTCTGTGTTTCCATTTTAGTGAGAAAATGTTTGTTATTGTGCACAGCTCATGACTATATATATAAACTTAAAGTAACCATAGCCCTATTTTTGAATATTTAGGTTGCTTACAAAGGTTTTCACTGTTATAAATAATGCTGGGATATATATCTTCAAACATATAGCCTTTCTATATTTAGCAATTTTACTTTCAATACATTCCCAAATTATCACTGAGTTTTATGCACAAACTCTTTTTATTGTTCCCAAAATTTGTTGCCAAGTTTTTTCTCTGAAAAAGTGTTGCCAATATACACTCCAACAATTCCTTATTCATGACAGTTTCATCACCTCCTTGCTAGCACCGAGTATCAACATTTTATTTTGTATTTTTACTAATTTAATAGTTAAATGTGGAGCTTCACAGTTGCTTTATTTGCACTTGAAAATGTATTGTTGACATATAAATGCCTTGCCACCCCATAAACCTCACCTGTGGTGGCATTGTCACCAATGTGACACACATGGAATTCTGTTCTTTGTAATAACTTTGCAGAGTTTATGCTCAGAGTGCTGCAGGTAAGAATACCAGCCCGCGCTCTCCTTAGCCAGCTGTCGGGTGGTGCTGGTTGCCTTCTGGTGAGGCTGGGGAAGTTGGACAAACAAGTTCTTCAGCATCTTAGCCTGGATCCTGGGAAGGCTCTGGGACACTGAACTCCTAACTCTGCACCCAGGCCCATGCCTCAGCCTGCTGGCCATCTGATACCTGCATCAGACCCTCTCTTTGGTGCAGGAGTCTTAGCATCACTTGCTTCCCTCACCAATTAGTGAATAATTCATTCAACCAACAAGTATTTATCGAACACCTACCGCATGCAGGGCGGTGTGCTGGGCAGAGGCTACAATACCAAAGGGAGAAAATAAGTGACCAAACAGAACTTGCCCTCATGGATCTGAGAGCTCATCGGGAGAAGAAGTTGTTTATCAAGTTATCACACGCAACCATGTGTCACTCACTCTGCCCTATCCCCCCGGGGGGTCTTTACCCACACCGCTTCCGCTTCCCTTCTGCTTTAGAGCATCTGTGCCTGCTGATCCCCCGGCTGACTTTCCTTCACCTCCCCACCTCCCACCCCCCCACTGCCCGCTTCTTGCTCCTTCACTCTCTACAGCTCTGCTCAGATGTCATCTCTGCAGGAAAAGCTCTGAGGACCATGCAGGTGCCCCTGCTCCTCCGTGCTCCCTAGCTGTCTGTCCCAGCTTCACTTTTCCCCACAACACTCATCACTATCTAACATCACACTCATGTCCACAGCTGCTGATTCCTTCTTCCCTTCACTGGGGTAAGGTTGGTGAAGGCAGGAACTCTAGCTGTCTTGTTCATTTCTAGGAACAGTGCCAAGCATAGAAGATCCTCCTAATAGGGGTTTCTTGCAGGAAGCCACAAATGAATGAATGAACAAATGAATGAATGGTTTTTGTTTTTTTGTTTTTTGTTTTGACTCTCACTTAGGGAATTTATGTGGACTCTTGTTAGTTGCAGTGGCCTGGGGGAGAAGGGGGGGTGGACAAGGAGCAGAGGAGGGAAGTTGAAACCCCATGTCCACTTTGGGTTGCCTTCTGAGAACCTGACTCTTGAGAAGTCCTGTGACTCTGTTTGGAGCTGACTAAGGACAGTGGCAACAGTGTAGTGACAGTGTTCCCGAGGGGGCTGGGCCCACTCCTATTCCTTGCAGGAGGACTAGCGAGAGACCCAAGAACCAAAGCTTTGGTCGTCACGTGGGGGAAACCCTAGGCACCTGGCAGTGGCTCCAGCATTTTTCCCAGGACAGAGAGGAACTGCCATTGATTTCTGGAGATGCTGAAGGACGGCTTTGAGAGGCAGAGCCCGAGTCAGCCAGGAAGACTGTGATTTCCTGTCTGCACAATTAACATCATTATGGAGGTGTAATCTTCCTAATTAGTTTATTTCATCAAGATATGATTGAAGGCTTTTCTCATCTGCCTCTGTGGCCTCCTTCTACCTAAGGCTCATGAATAATAGGAAGCAAGATGTTACGTCTGACTCGGCTCCCTCCTAAAGAGACCAGCCCATAAATAAAACATCTGGATCTTGCTGGGGAAGGGATGGCAAGAGGGGCTCTGAGTGGGAGCCCACTGATTGATGGAGACAGGAGAGTGTTTTCTTAAGTGAGGCAGGCAGTGATTTTGTCTCTGGACCTGGGCCACAGAGCCTTGCTTCTCTGCAAAGGCAGGCTGCCTGGATGTGGGCACTGATGAATGGGCGGGGGGGGGGGGGGGGGGGGGGGGGGGGGGGGGGGGGGGGGGGGGGGGGGGGGGGGGAGCAGTAATGGGGAGGCTACAGTACAAGCCCACAGGCTCACTGTCTTTTCTCCTTTGCTTTTTCTATTTCCTAACTAGACTTCTCCTAGAAGAGAGGATAATTTATGGCTCCAGAAGTCTCTTCCTAACAGGTTCTAACAGATCTTCATGTTGTCATGAATATGACAATAATCTCAGTGATTTTTCAGCAACCTACAGTGAGAACTGGTCCTTGCCCAGTTCTTTCCTTGACTAGACCAGGTTTCAGGGCCTTGTCCGTATCACAGAGGTTGGACAAAACAGCAGCTGGCACCTGTCCCCCTCACACTTACCAGTGGCAGATATCACTAATCGATCACAGCTGCTGACCCGGGATGACGCCTTTTCATTGTATGCCCAGAAGGCCATTTTCAGTACATGAAGGCGGGCACAGGAGAACTGAAACCTATTTCTCCTCATTGGAATCCATGATCCTTTTTAGCCTTAAGTTTTTCTCTGATGATGGCTAGGAATTGGAGGTAAGAGATTACCTGGAAACCAAAAGAGCCATCACAGCCCAGGACTTGGAGGGGAAGTCACTGTCAGGATGGTATTTTCTTGACAAGGTGGGCAGGTGGCTCAGGTGTTAAGAGATGCTCATCGATGGCACCAGGCAAAACCTCGAAGGCACAAAATATGCATCAAACCAATCAAAGACATTTGGGGTGACAAATGCCCCTTAGCAGAAAACATAAATCTTACCATTTAAGGATTGTGTTCTATTTAAACAATAGAATAGCATACTGCAATGAGAACTGTTCACAACCACACACACAGAAGTGAGGATAGATCAGGCAATGGAGAAAATGTTCAACAAAAGAAGACCAATGGGTCGTTCTATTGATACAAAACATGACAGCAGTGAAACTGCTCTGTGTGGTGAGACATCAGGTCAGTGTCATTCTTGGGCAAGGTAGTGACCAGGAAAGAATAAGAGAATATGAGAAAGGCTTCTGGGAGGAGGACAATTTGTTTTTTGATTGGGTTCTAGTTCATGGATGTACTCAGTTTGCAGGAGAATTCATCCAGCTGCATACTTATAATGACAGCACTTTGAGATAAAGTTGAAAAGAGTCTTGGGGTTGGAGAGGCACACTTGCCAACAGGAATTCCCATTCTCCCAGGTCCCGGTCTCTGTTCACTTTGGCTCATGTCTTCTCCCTCCTGGCTCACCACATCCCCCTGTGATATACGATGGGCATTTCTCCTAGAGAGAAGTAGCATGATGACGTGGGGAAGAGTTGGAGGCAGAGTCAAGACACCTGGACTTGATTTCAGTGTTGCAACTTGTGGGATGCAGGATGTATGGCCTCAAGCAGGCCTCGTGCACCTGTGAGCTTCAGTTTCCTCCCTGGGTCTGGCGAGTGAGATTTAGCCTCACCTTCCTTTAGGTGAGCTTGGGAGCTTGGGTGCCCTGCCTCTCCCCTCATGCCTCTTATCAGCGTGTTGCACAAGAGGGTAGAGGGGTGGGGATCGTAAGCTGGTGGCATCAGACTGCTGTGGAGAACAGAGCCTTGAGCAATGATTCTGGATTCCTCTGGTCTCTAAGGAGGAATGAGTCAGGAGACTGACTATAAAGTTATAGCTGACCTATCGCCTCTTAGTCAAGTCCCCCAGCAAATGAGACAATCACCTGGGGAGGCCTCCCAAGCCAGTTAGCCAGAAGTAGACTTCTTTGCTTAACAATGTGAAGTCTTCAGGACCATCCCCAGAGCTTCTCTGGAAAATATGCTATTTAAAAACTCACTGGTGGCTTCCACATCACAAATCTGTTTAAAGTGTGGTTGAAGGAGAAGTTAAAAACAACAACAACAAACTATTGAAATTGAAAGGAAAAAAAAATCTCTCCATCCCAGAAACCCAAGGGGTTAATCCCCTCCTGTGGCTGAGGAAATGCCAACAAGCCTTTGGCAAACTTCCTCCTTCTTTATATAACAACACTTCCAAGAGCTGATGCTAGGACCGCCCTGTAATGCTTTTAATTTGTGTGCAGTTGGGAAGAGGCCAGGATTTAATCGAAATCGTTAGGATGGCTTTGCTTGGAGTAGCTGAGTGCTCACAGCGGAGCTGGGCAGCAAGGTAGTGCTGGGATAATGAAAACAAATACCTGAGGTCATCGTCGTCGTTGCGTGAGTTAATTCCAGATACCAGGCTACGGAGTAAAAATGGTGGAATTAAACAGCACTTTCATAGCTGAAATAAAATTTGTGCAGTTACTTTCCTCTTACACTTCAATTTTCTCTCTATCCATCCACCTCATATAAGAAGCTCCATGTTTATTTTTTAATGGGGGTGACGGACAGACCCTAGGAGCTGACTGTTCCTCAGCCAGCCCAGTTGCTCAAGGTTCCTATTCTTAGTCCCCTCTGTGCGGTGGGTGGTCTGAACCGGCTCACCCTCCTGAATTACACGTGGTACGCAGCTGCTCAAAGAACATTCCACTCGCCGTACCTTCCCAGGGTAGTCCTACCCGCATGAACCCCATCCTGGGGTAAAATGTGGAAAAACAGGCACAGGCATTGGGATTTCCATACCTGCCCTCATTCCCATTTTCTTTCTGAGGGGAATCATAGGTCCCAAAGCCCCCAGACAACATATGGTCAAGATTAGGCATCATGTCCCTGTAAGACTGAATAATTCAGGTGAAAAAAGAGCACATCTGCGAAGTGGAGATATTCACCTGACTTATTTATGTGTTATAAACACCTGCAAGTGTCACAGGGGACCGAGCATATGCCATGCCAGTTACTCACTCAATCAACAAGGGTTCATTTACTTTTACAAACCATCCATTCTTGCCTTTCCCCAGGTCTGTAAAGCCCTTGTGCTAAGTTCTAGCATGAGGAGGAGAGAAAGAGTGGAGGCTTCTGAACGCTGGCCAGAGATAGGTCTCACACACAGAAGCATTGGTTTTTGCACGTTCACTTGGACCAGTAGGGCTTCTGGTCTTTGTCTGAAGCAATGTGTTACCCATGGTATCAAAGACAGAGGCCTTAGTAGACTCCCAAGGCACACCATGGTCCAACCCTATCTTGTTTTCCAATCTCAGCTCTTCAGGAAAGCAAGGTCGCTGGTGCCTTTAGGTGACAAGGGGAGGACCGTGACATTGGGAACAGATGTGACCACAGAAGGCAGGCACCTGACTCTTTGCTCTCAGTGAATCACCCCATTAAAAAGAAACACACAAAAAACTGTGACATAGGTACTACTGGGACCCGCATTTTATGTGCCGGAACACTGAGTTCAGAGAACTTAAAACGACTTACCTAAGCTGATTCAGACAGTATGTGGTAGAATGGATGCTCCAAACCCGGGATGCCTGAGGTCACACTTAAGACCCTCAAGCTGAGGAGAAGACAGTGAGTGAGCCAAGGAGAGAGTAGTTTAGAGAAGTCAGGAGACGATTTGAGGAGATGTGATGGGTATATTCAAAGAGTGGGAAAAGTCATGAAGAAAGGTAGAGTCACAGAGGAAAAGACAGCTGAGGGCGCTGGCCCTACACCAGGGAGAGATGATAGAATCACTAGCACCAGTCGCCTTGGCAAAGAGGGGCATCTTCTCCTTGAAATAGGGGGAGGATGGGTGAGGCTTTGGGATACATTTTGTTTATCTATCTATATATTTGTTTATTTATTTATTTTAAAGATTTTATTTATTTATAAGAGAGAGAGAGACTGTGCATACATGAATGGGGGAAGGGCAGAGGGGGAAGGACAAGCAGACTCCCCACTGAGTCTGGAGCCCCATGCACAGTTTCACTCCAGGACCCTGAAATCATGACCCGTGCTGAAGCCAGACACTTCACCGACTGAACCACCCAGGCACCCCTTGGGGTACATCTTAATGTAGGGGTCCACATGTGGGATAGAGGGAAGGTAAGATGGGGAATTCTTGCCATTGTCACTTTGAGTTCTACACATGGGAAGGTATCCATTATCTATTGCTGCCAAACAAGCCACTCCACAAAACAGTGTCACACAACAGGCCTTCATTTATTCTCCTCTAGCTGCCGTCAGTAGGTGGGTCAGCTGGGACAGCTCTGAAGGCTGGATCTCTCTCACTGTTGTCCTGCATCCCATGCTTTAGCCCTAATGGTTCCCAGAAGGTAAGAGTGGATGCTGCAGGTATTATTAAGGCCAAAGCCCTGGAATGCATACAATATCACTTCTGCCACATTCTAAAGGTCAAGTCAAATCCCAAGGCCAGCCCAGGTCCACGGAGGTAGAACAATGGGCTCCACTTCTCTGTAGGAGGAGCTACAAATCCCAATGCACAGGGCCTGGATAGAGACAAGCGTGATTAGTTGGGACCATTACTTTAACATCTAACAAGGCTGAGACCAAGAGGAATTGGTGTGGTTGAGGCTGAGGTTCGAGGAGGTGAGGTAGAAAATATCCAAAGAAGATTTAAGAGGACTCCATGGAGTGATCAAGTACAGACACATATTTTTTGGTCATGTAGCTTGGAGGCAGTTCCGTTAACTTGGAGTGGCATCCCACCTCAGAGGGTCAAGTCTGGACTCCTGCGCGAGAGGATGTAGTCATCACCTAGCTACGGCTGGAGCTGTTGTGCAGTAAGCACTCAGGAAATGCTAAGGCCTAGACACCACTTTCCGTTTCTTATCCATGTCTTTTAACTCCAAGGTGGAACATAGGAAGTAGTAGTTTCAGAATCTCATGGGAAAGCCAGTGAGCACGAGATCCTCTTTCTATCTCAGGGTCCTCTGCTTACCCAGATTCAGCCACAGCCAGCCTTTCCCTACTGGGGGTGCCCACTGTGCGCTGTGGGGCTGATGACTCTATGTTTGACCTCTACAAGCAAATCGAGTTGGTATCTCAGGAGAATACACTCATCTGGACAACTCAGTGCAAGTAAGTTTTTTCCAGTCCAAGTCTAGGATGCTGAGTCTTAATTAATGGCCAGGGTAAACACTTCAAGGAAATGCAGTGTGTCTTAAAAGGGAAACATGGAGGCAAAGGGAAGTATCTCGTGAAGTGATGAGAGGTCCTGGATTCTGCTAAGGAGGCTGGAGCTAAGGAGCTCACATCCCAGTGAGTGGCAGTCCCTCAGGGCTGACCTCCTGGACGCAGGGACTTTCTATTCCCTGCTACCAGTTCCATCCACAGAGGAGTCTAACTATGGTTTTCTCACAGGTCATGTTTGGTCTGGCTGTGTATTAGCTTATGTGTATTTTATACACACACACCCCACTAGGGGATACACCTGAATACTAACACTGAATTCTCAATATGCTTGTTTTGTCCACAAGTCACTTCTGGAGTCATCTACTTAGCCTCTTACATGTACCTTGGACTCCATGTGCCAAAATGTTCCTGATTCCCTCAGCTCCTGCTTGCTGGCTTGTCTTCCTTCTATTTTCAACTTAGCCCACAGTAGCAGTCCTTGTCAGTGCGCTACCTATTTGGCAAGTCTTGGAAGGCCCACCTCCAGGTCATGCTTGCCTTGGTTGTACCTGAAAGCATGTGGTGACTCAGACACACACGGTGATTCTGCCATCAGCAGCTAACAAAGGACACTTAGCACTCCTGGAGCTCCGCATTTCCAACCCAAGGACCCGTCATTTTTGGTTGGTGCCAGCTGAGCTTTTGCCCCTTCCTTGATGGACACTGTCCTCTGTCTTTCCCTCAAAATAAAAGGATGAAGTCGTTTCCCACACTTAAAGCCAACTCTTTTGTCAGCAGCCGCAAACATCTTAATTCTGCTACAAGGCAGGCCTGGAGCTGGTTCAAGCACTCTGCCAATGGCCAGCCGGAGGAAAAAAATCATTAGAAAATCAATTTTTACTTAATTGAAGATTCTTCCTCTGAACAGGAACAAAGTGGGATTTATCACCTCGGTTGCCTCGCCACCTGGGTAATGACCACAGTTTTGCCTGCCTGGGTTTCTGTTGGTAGATAAGATGTCTCTAGCATCCAGGATCAGCAGCACCACCTATGCTGATGTCTGGGGATCTGAGGATGCTCACGATGGCAGTGTCTTGGGTGATGAATCCTCTCGGGACGAGGGCAAGAGGTGCTCCATCAAAGGATGATGAGAAATAATGCTCAGAAATGGAATAAATAAGGGAGACTGACTGGTGATCTCTCTCTTCTTGCAGACAATTTAAGGGAAACTTCCCCATAGGGCTGCCTATTTCTCTTCGGCATCTGCTACTGAGTCTCCTAGATGGTGCCGAGCCATGGCCACCAGCATCTGTTGGGACAAACCCAGAGTGCCAGCAGGGGTGGGCACCACACTGGGTCCTTGACACCCCTGTAGTGGTGAGTAGAATCATGGCTCATCTAGGAACCATGGTATCTGAGAAGCAACAGGAGAAATTACGGGAGTTTCTTTTTGAGAAAGGGAGGTTCATAGGAGCAGGAGGAGCCGTCTTCAAGCCTTTGAAGAGGATGGTCTTTCTCAGAGTTGCTGAGAAAGGGGGCAGAGCTAAATATCTGACATGCGCAGAACTAAGGTGCCCCTCAAAGGGAGACAGGTAATGGTGCAAGACGCTGTTCCCAGACTGGTTAGAAATATTTAGGATTGGTTTAGGAAGACTGGGCTCAAGGAAAGTTAACATTTTTGAGGTCCTAAACTTGCCATTATTTTTCCCCAAATAAAACAAGTTTCTTTCTCTCTCTCTATCATCTTCTACCTTTATACAGTGGTTGAACAGCAAATCCCAATTAAATATGGATATCTTAATAAGATGTCCCTTGAGAACTTCATAGTGTAGCCCGCAGAGAAAGCGAGACATGCTAGCATCAACTGAACCGTAGTCACCACGTTTTCTGTCAGCCAGGATGGAGTCTTCATGCAAGGGGTTGCAGCATCCTTCACAGTCTGACTCCAACCTTCCTCTCTGCTGTATGTCTTTCCCTTCTCTTTCCTGCAAGACTTCTCCAGGATGCAGACACAGTGATATTCCAGTCCGTTTGCACGAATTCCGTGCTTTCTCCCATCTGCTCACCTCTACCAACTTTGCCCTGCATGGAGGCACTTTCTCCCATTGTCTTTGGGAAATAACCATTCATCCTTCCGGATTCAGAAGTTGCGGGTCTGACCTCTCTGTCCCTGGAATGCCATTTTGTTGTTCTTCAACATATTACTATGTGAACTTGTATTTATGCATTTGACCCATTAGACCAAGACTCTCCTCAAGGATAATTATCATGTCTTAGTATTTGTTTGGAAAAGTTGCCACCACAAGTCCTGTTTGAATGGGGCAGGCATTGCTTGTAGAATGTTCATCCCAGGAAGGTATCAGTTTATATCATGAGTCACACATTGGGGAATAAGAGGGGGCAGAGCTAAATATCAAGCAGAAGTGTTAAGGGAACTTCAGGTTCACCCAAGAGATATCAAATACGGTCATGGCAGGGGAAGAGCAATGAAGGGGCACTGAGTGCCTTGGGCCCCCCAGAGTATGTAAAAGATTTTCCTCATTTATTGGCCACATTCGTGAAGACTTCTACTTCCCAAGAACTCTGAGAAGCAGGTGAGGCCTACCTGGCTGCTCACCCCATTTTCAGATGGGCAAACGGGCTCAGACAGGCTAAGGTATGGGATTCTGCTCAGAGAGCAGAAGGAACTGTGAGATGAAATGCTGCCCAAAAGTGTGATGACGATCAAAGGGAGAAGAAGCCAGACAGAATATTCTTCAGCTGCACCCAAGGGCAGGCCAGCGGGAATGCAGCACATGGCCAACCCTGAGCTCATCACGTTTCCTCTGCTTCTGTACTGTGTTCCTCATGTGGCATTTATCTGCAAGAGGCTTGGAGCCACTTTTGTCAAGGTTTGGGTGAATCAGAATTGGAGTGTCCACATAACAGTATTTCAATATTGGGGTTCTCCAACTTTTAGTCATGAGGAGCAAAGCCCTGACCCTGGTCACAGGTTTTTCCCAGCTTGGCTGGACCCTCAGTGGTCCACAAACATCTTGTGCAGCAGAACTAGGTGGTAAAGGATATGTGTGTCCACTTCCTGGAAATGACTCGGGACTGACCTTGTGGCTACCAGAAAACACTTTTTTTTTTTAAAGATTTTATTTATTTATTTGACAGAGAGAAAGGGTCATAAGTACTCAGAGAGACAGGCAGAGAGAGGAGGAAGCAGGTTCCCTGCTGAACAGAGAGCCCGATGCGGGCTTTGATCCCAGAACCCTGAGATCATGATCTGAGCCCGAAGGCAGGGGCTTTAACCCACTGAGCCACCCAGGCGCCCTACCTGAAATATTCTTAAGTCACCTTGACCTTTCCTCCATACTGGGGTCCCCTACAAATGGCCATTTTGGACACCCCCTTACCCTTGCAAGATAACCATTGTGGGTCTAGAGTAATCCAAAGTCTATTTACTTTCTGACCAACTGGTCTAGGAGACTCAGTTTGAAATAAGCAAGGGAACGGATCATCGGAATAAATCAGATATGGGCGAACTTATCAAAGTTCAATAAACATAAAAGTGATGAATTTTGAAGTCACATAATTAACTCAGGACTACATGAGCGATAACTGAGTGATTACACCTTTAATAATGCATTGAGCTTGTCAGGAATACTTACTCATTCTGCTCAAATTTTTTAACAAGATAGCCTATAGCAAGTGACTGTAATTAGATATTGCCTCAGAAAACATCGACAGCAGCTAATTGATACCTTTTATTATAAAGCTAGATGCCAAACATTGCTGTTGAGTGGATTAAGGAATAATATCAGATGTGTTAGGATTGTAATACCTACTTGCAAGAATCTAATGCAAGTGGGAAAGAAAAGCCCCCTCGACCCATCAATCAGCCACATAAAGTTGGTTCAAGTCTGCTCTGGTTTGCTTTAAATTACAGCCTGACAGCAATTGCTACTGCCTGGGCTGTCAGGAAAGGAAACGAGGGGCGGAGGGATGGGGATGGAGATGGGGTGCCTCCCGCTTCCCACTTTCAGGTGGACGGCAAGAGAGGGGTCTGGAAGAATAGAGATGGTAGAAGGCCTCCCTGTGGGGAGGGAAGGGGAGAATGTGCATGTTTTCACCTTTTGAGGAGAGAGAGTTTTTTGTCACTTCTGGCTTTTATGTGTTGTTGTAGTCTCTCTACTGCTATTTGAGACAGGGCTCTAATGTATATAAAGGTACAAGAAAGGCTGTAGTTTGGGGGTGCCAGAGAGGTTCGCCACAGATATTTTCTCTGGGAATTTTCCCCTGGACCTGAGAGAACCTTGAGAACCTTCTCAAGGGGGCAGATGTTGTAACCGGAGCGGGGAGCATGCGCACCTTCCCCAGAGAGCAAGCGCTTCCGATGGCTCAGGAGGGACAGTCTCTGCGTGCTGAGGAGCCTTGTCCCGCCTTGTTGGGACTCAGCTCTGCCTGGGTTCTTAGCCGCACGACACCACGTAAGCCCCATGGACTGCTCTGCGCCTCAATGTTCTGGTCTGCAAAATAGGGTGACTGTCCAGACCATCGATGTTTACAGGGCCAGGGTGGGGCCCAGCGACGGTCACATGAAAGACTAAGTACTTAAAAACTGTACACCAAGCTAGTGAACTCTTAAAGCAAATATTTGCTATCTTGCTGCTTTGACAAATACACCTTCAAAAGGAAAATGTGTAAACTGTGGTAGACATATGATTACAAGACATCGAAATATAAAAGGTCAATTTAATTATTATCGCGTGGTCTATGTGTGCTGTTGGTGGAACAGAGATGTTGCATGAAAATCAAGGCATATGAGATCCACAAATTATTTTATATTTATTCTGTAAAATTTATTTATTCTTTCAATTTCTCAGCAAAGTCACTAATAATGTTGTTATGATCAGATAGCATATAATTTTTGTTCTATTGGTAATAATGACTTAAATATTATAGCATAATAGTATTCAAAGTGTGTATATATTTTCATATATTCCTATCTTATATCCACCAAAAATGCAAACTGAAGTCAATGTTGAAAATGTTTAAGTATCAATACAAATAATTAAAAAGTACATGTAAAATATAACTTCGTGATGTTTTAAAAAATGTTAGTATCCTCAAATATTGAAAAGTACTTATTAAAAGCAATGGGTATTATATGCAACTGATAAGTTATTGAACACTGCATCTGAAACTAAGTGTGTACTATATGTTGGTTAATTGAATTAAAAAATAAAAAATAATAAGAGCAAAAGACAAAATAAAAAGTTCATTTAAAAAAGCAAAAGGCAAACAAAAATTAAAATAAGTATCAGTAATTTTAATAACACTTGAATAAAACTATCTTCTTAATTTATTGAGAATTTTGCCCAAATTTTGCAGAAAAACTTTTTAAAAATCACCATTCTGGGATTTAATATTCATCTAGCTGTCTGTGTAACAAGGTGGTATCATGCTTCATGCATGTTATGTCTAGACTTACATATATTCAAATCTCAGAGAAATACGAATTGCTTAACTTTGCAAAATATTCTGTAGCTTCTATGTGCACTGTTTTGAATGCTGCACTGATTTGTGAATAACTGGAGAACTCTAAATTGGAACTTGAAAAGAAGAAAGAAAATGGATGCTTGTCACCACCAAGAAATCATACTTTGTGTAAGAGGAATCTGTTGCATTCTTGCCCAGAGGAAAGATTTGACAAGCCAATTAATGTATCTTTTCTTTTCTCTCAAATCCTCCCTAGCTCCGGAGTAGTGTCCACCTCTGAAGACAATAGGACCTCATGACATTCAAACAGTCTCTTTGGGCTTCAAGGTCATCCCATGGCAAGAGCAATGCCAAGCGTTTCCCTGGGGTCTCAGTAGTGTGAATCATGAGAGTGGCTATGTAGAGTGCTGGTCCCCTATGTGATCGAGGCTCTGTGAGGTATTTTAAAAATATTTTTTAAGTAAAATTTTTATTTTAGAATGGTTTTAGATTTGTAGAAAAATGCGGAAAATAATACAGAACGTCCCAGACAACCAGTTCACCCAATTCTTAACATCTTACACTAATATGGTATCTTTGCTACAAGTGGTGAACCAATCTTGATACACTGTTATTAGCTAAAGTCTATATTTTATTTAAATTTTCTCAGTTCCCCCCTAATATTCTATTTCTATTCCAGTATCCCAACCAGAATATCACATATATATTTAATAGTCTTGTCTCCCTTGGGTCCTCTTGTCTGTGACAACATCTCAGACTTTCCCTATTTTTGATGCTCTCGAGAAATTGGAGATTTGAATTTTGGAATGAAATTGGGACTTGTCTGATGTTTTTCTTCTGATTTACTGCGCTGATAGGTTTTTAGGAAGAAGACCACAGAGGTGAAGTGCAGTGCAGACTGTGGACGGGACTTATCACGGTCGATGTTGATCTTGGTCACCTGGCTGAGGTAGTGTTATCAGGTTTCTCCCACGTGATGTTACCCAGCCCCCACCACCCCCCACTGTGCTCTCCGGAAGGAAGCACTGTGAGCAGGTGTACTTGCTGGGGTGGGAGTCAAGCCTCACCTCCTCCAGGTGAAGTATCTCAATCAATTGTTTGGAATTCTTTATGGGAGATTTGTCTCTACTTTCATTTGTTGAATCAATTCTTAAAAGATTTATTTATTTATTTGAGAGAGAGAGAGAGACAGAGGGACCAGGGGGCTGGCAGAGAGAGAGGGAGAGAGAGAATCTCAAGCAGGTCTCACTCCCGGTGTGGAGTCAGATGTGGGCCTCGATCTCACCACCCTGAGATCATGGCCCTTGCCAGAATCAAGAGTCGGCACTTAGCTGACTAAACCACCCAGGGGCCCCTTCGTTAAATCATTTTTTATATCGGTGTGGACTGATGGATGTTTATGTGATATTTTGGGTATAATCCAAAGCTACTTTAAACAATGTTTTGCCTGAATTGTTCCAGCTTTGGCCATTGACAGTCCTTTCTGCAGACTCCTGCATCCCTTAGACGTACTTCAGTCTTTCTTTTTTTCTTTTAACCTTTCTGAGCACATCCCCTGCTTTCTGGTGCTATGGTGAGGCTATGGGCTCCTCTTTTATACCTGCCGCCCCATCCTAGAATCAGCCATTTCCCCAAAGAGCCCATGAGGCTGTGATAAAGCTTTTTGTGTGTGCATGCCTATGGAATGCAGTGTCCGAAGTGCCGGGTGCAGGAGATGGTCTTTTCCCATAGATGACCAGGGAAGAGCAGCGCCCTTCGCCCTCTCTCCATCACGAAGCTGACGGGGCGGTTAAAGGAGTGAATGTGTACAAAGGGCTTGGAGCAGTTCCTGGAACGTAGTAAAGACTCAGTAAGCATCAGCTCTTATATAACCGTGTGCAATATAAACTCCCCCAAACCTTGCCCTGAGTCCTGCCAACAGTGGCGACACAGCAGTAGAAAGGAGAGCCAGTGTTTGACTTCTGCACTACCGTGGAAAGGCAGCCAGCCATCAGTCCCATCCAGATTTGATTCCTCTGGTTCACTGTCTGGGGTGAATCCTTGCAACCTGGATGCAGGCGGATTGCCCTTTAAGTAAAGACCAATCCTCTGATATGCTTTCCTATACTCTACACTTTGGCGGCTTTGTGCCGTAGCCGCTCCCTTCCCAACATTCTCCTCTGATTGTAAATCCCTGCTTTCCAGCTATAAAAACTCATTGTTTAGGAAATAAGAGAGGTCCCTGTTGGAAGCTGAGGCAAAACACTGGAGGATGCGACAGCTCCCCGAGACTGCAGCAGGGTCACTGTGTGTCCGAGGCTTGCTGAGACCCCTGGAAGTCTGGCCTGACTACTCTGCCATGTCACACCTTCCTGTCCAACCAGGGCATGAATTGCGAGGCATTCTTATGCTGCTCTAAGAGAATGTAAATATGTTGGAGGAGTTGGGTAAATGAGACAAACATATAAAACTGTAAAACCAGGCATTCTACAGTAGCTGTCAAATGACTGTTAGAGACAAAAGTTCTAGAGGACACTGGGGATGAGAAGGAGACAGGAGAGAGACTACAAGCACTTACTGAGTGTGGTTGCAGAGTTGCAAGGGCGCGGGTGCTGGGACCGGGTCCTCTGGGCTCCAATCACAGCTCCGCCACCTCTCAGCCATATGACCTTGGGCTCTGTGAGGTCAGCCATATGCCAGAGGCTCGATTCAGCCTCACTATGCTTCAGTTCCTCATCTGTCAAATGGGGGTAAAAATGTACCTGCATCGGAGTTTGCAGAATAAGATGAATTAACTTCGAATACTTAAAACAGACTTAAAACAGACCAGCACGTATGAAGGGTTATCAGAAGTTGCTGTTTTTGCTACATGCCATGCACCGTGCCACGGTATCTCATTTTGCCTTTCAGGCAACCTTGTCAGGGGACTTAACCTACGTTTAAATGATAAACTCAGATAAGGAGAGGCTGAGGATCCCAGAGGCTGAGTACTGGTAGGAATGAATTGGCTTCTGTGAAGACGAAGTCCAGTTTTGGCAGGTGGAGGGACTGGAAGTGGAGCTTGCTGAGGTTTAGAGGATCAGGAGTAAGGACAGATCCCACCTCGTGCGGGGAGTGACCCCAGCCAGTGTGGGGCTGCGATCGCCTTTTTTTTTTTTTTTAAGATTTTATTTATTTAACAGAGAGAAACACAGCCAGAGAGGGAACACAAGCAGGGGGAGCGAGAGAGGGAGAAGCAGGCTTCCTGCCGAGCAGGGATCCTGGGTCTCTGGGATCATGACCTGAGATGAAGGCAGTTGCTTAACCAGCTGAGCCACCCAGGCGCCCCGCCTTTTTTTTTTTTTTTTTAACCTACTGCGTGACCTTGGAAGTATAACATAAGTGCCTTGAGCTTCCATTTTCTCATCTGTAAAATGGAGATAAACTGACATATACCGCTATGGCTTATTGTATGTTTAAGTGCACTTACACGTGAAAATGATTTATCTTTCTAAATGGAAGAAACATTTTACATGTAGAGCTTTGTACCCGTCCTGAGCATCTATCTGGTCGTATTATGTCTCTTCAAGTCTAAGCCGCCATGACTTGCGGCGCCCACCATCGATTTAAGAGCAGGTGCTTATAGGCCAAAGACATACTGCCGCTTTAAATGTAAATGTTACATTGAAAATGAATCCTTATTGCAGAAACAATCAAATATAAAATGAAAGTCCTTCTAAGAACAGAGAAATGGAGCAGCAGAATCTCATTAAGTCCTCTCTCCTCCATCTCTTTCTGGTAAGCTCTCCTTCCAAATTACAGACCTCCTCCCTGGGACCTAACCCACAGCCCCGGGCTTGCCCAGACTCCGCCAGTGGTGGCCCCGAAGGCGAGGCCCGCAGTAGGGAGTGAGGTCTCAGGGCGGTGCTGCACACGGACCACCAGCTCCAGGGAGGTAGGGACTGCCTTAGGGGTGCTCACATTCCTCTGCTTTGAAGAACTTCAGAGTTAAACATCATTAAATCTTTAAACAGTCCCCACAAGGGGAGTTAATACACAGAGAAGCAAAGCTAATTTGGACTCTCAGGTGACTAACTCAGAATTGCCCACTTAAACTCTGACCCTTTAATTCATATAAATATGTCCCAGAATGTATTTCTCCCGAGAAGACTTTTCTTGCCTCCTTCAAAGTCTGGTCCTCCCTGCTAGCCAGGGTAGAGGGCTGAGGTAGCCTCAACGGAGCCCGTCTCAGCATCCAGAAAAATCTCCATTAGTAATCTGCAGAGCAGAGAGCTCTCTCGGTGAGAGGACAAATTATTGGCTGCCTCTAGGGACTCCTCACCAGCCTCGGATTGTAATGGATCTCAAAGGCGGCTCTCCCTTGCCAGGGCACCCAGAGAGGAGACAAAATCAATGCTTCCCAAATGGAGGTGATCTTGCTTCCTTATGCTGTCTGAGAGGACGTTTAGAAAAATTTGGAGATGGGGCGCCTGGGTGGCTCAGTTGGTTAGGCGACTGCCTTCGGCTCAGGTCATGATCCCGGAGACCCGGGATCGAGCCCCGCATCGGGCTTCCTGCTCGGTGGGAAGTCTGCTTCTCCCTCTCTCACTCCCCTTGCTTGTGTTCCCTCTCTCACTGTGTTTCTCTCTGTCAAATAAATAAATAAAATCTTTAAAAAAAAAAAAAAAA
>PITA01001222.1:0-134370 GCA_004023965.1 Spilogale gracilis | reverse complement strand
CCGGGGGAATCTGACCCTCACGTAGTCATAAGCACTGACTACACGTCCACTGTGATGGCTTCCCAGGACTGAAGCAGCCTGGTTTGGGGAAAACATGGGTTTCGGACGCTTTACTGGGCACTGTCACTGGACACGGTCAAGCTGAATGTCCTTCCCAACGGACACCGACTTTTTGCGAAGTCAGGGAGGCTCCCTTCCCCATCACTGACCCTGCAGCCCTTCCTCCGCTTGGGCTTCCACCACCAGGACCGATGCGGTAGGACTGCATCTCCAGATGGACCATCTGCCCGAGGGAGCTATGGGAGCGACCGTCTGAACAGGTGATGCTCTTGCTGAGTCTGGCCACAGGCCCCCGGTGCCTGCCTGCAGACTGAAGTTCCTACTTCCTACCATGCCCCCGGGCCCCGCACCCGAACTCATGCTATTTGCTTTGCCCTGCTTCCGCTGTCTTCACTGTGCACTGTTTCCTTTATGTATCGGCCCCTGTCTTCCTCTTAGCCTCTGCTTAGGACATCTCCTCTGCCTGCAGTGTGCCGTCCTTTTACAATTTTCCCATCATGTGCTTATTTCCCAAGATTCGGGCCAGGGTTCACACCGCTGGGAATCCTTCCCCGAAGCCCAAGGCAGTCCAGGCTTCTGTTCCGTGCATGCTCACGGCACAGGGTGCATACTGTTAGCCCACTGCGTTCCTTATGACACCGGACTTGCGGGGACAATACCTGTTTCACTCACTGATCTTTTCAGAAAGACATTCTCCTAGAAAGAAACCACAGACACCAGGGTCTCCTAGCACCCAGCTTGGTCAGAACTGGTCATCGCTATGGGACACCCTAGATGTCCAGCCTCGTTGCCCTGGGGTTCAGGAGCCCAACTCGGCTCTGCAACTCTTAGCTCTGGGGCACTGAGCCAGTTACTTAACCACTCTGGGCCTCAGTTTGTTTATTCATAAACATGGAGCAAGGACATCAGCCTCCTAGCTTTCTTTGTGCAGATGAAGAGAGGCTTAATGCAGGAAACTCTGTGTCGGGCTTGGCACTAGCGCCGATCGGTGACCGTTGCTTCCAGCACAGGGCTCCTCAGCCTTGGAGGGAGCAGTCGAGCGGGCGTTCACGGTGAGCTGGGAGATCTCTGTGAGAACGGAGCTGGGAGCACGGCAGGCTCAGTGGCCCGGGCACTGGAGTGCGTGTGTGTGCCCGAGGGTGCCTGTGTGTGTGCCCGTGTGCATGGGGCCGGGTGACGAGGGCGTCAGTACTGGGCAGCACGGCTTAGCTCGGCGTTCAGTGTCGGCCGCTGCTCTGACAAGCGCTGCGAAGCATTGCTCTGTTCTGAGCGCATCACAGCCAGGACCGGGGCGCCTGTAGTCGGGAGTGATGGTGGCGTGTGAGCTCCCATGCTGGGATTGGCTCCCGCCGGGAGGCAGCACACGAGGACCCTCGAAGGTCTGCCAGCAACCGAAAGACATGAAGGCCCTTTGGTGACAAGCCCCAGGGAGCAAAGGGAAGGGCCAGGCAGACTCTAAATCTGCCTGGAGCCATATGAATTGGCCTCAGGGGAAGGGGAGGGGAGAGGTGCAGGGTGGAGGGAGGAAGGAAGGTTTTCTATTGTCAGGCTCCCCCCTAAAGTCTTATCCTGCAAGATGTAGGGCAGTGAGTGGGTCAGTCCTTCAGTTTCTGTCCTGAGCTCAGCCACTGCTCAGAGTGTCCTTGGGGAGATGCCCCATCCCCTCTCTGGTCTCAGTGCCTCCATGTTCACAATGCCATGGCCATGTCATCTGGGGATCTGATTCCATGTTTGCTTCATGGGGTCTGCATTAGGACCAGCATCACCTTAGCCTTGTCTAGGAAGTGCGCCTCTTCTCCGGGCCCGTGGCTCTACCCCTTGCTTTCTGCACTCCCTGTCCCTTGAGGGAGCCACACAAGGCCCAGTGTCCCCCGTCTTCTACCCCTCACCCTGCTTGCCCCCTGTGACTCTATTCCTGGCTTTTTCAGGAACATGTCAATTTCATGCAGTGGTTCCGTGCGCAAACATCGGGGTCAGACCTTGGAGCTCCTTGTGGGATGTCCCTGGGCAAAGACTTGAGCTTTTGTAAGTTGAGTATCTTTAGTTACCACGTGGGGCTGATAACAGGCTTCCCTTCACACAGTGCATGCAGTCATGAATGGGGAGAACACAGGGGCAGGCAGCTCTCGGTTCAGTGCCCAGCTCATTGTAGCCGCGCAACGATGGGCTGTTTCATAAGTGACTCTCCTTTAGCTCTTTCCAGAACTGCTGCCACCGTACGCTCGAGTGCTGGCTCACTCTTCCTTCCCCACTTGCTTGTTAGGTCCTCAAGGGGTCAGTGCTTGGCACATAGTAGGCTTTCTGTCCCTCCCTCCTCCTTGCACATGGAGACATGAACTTTAACCAGTGACCCTTGGGGCTGTGGACTGAGATGCCAGTGACCCCAGCGGGCAGGAAGGACATGGTGCGCTCCTCTCAGTTCCATGGAGAAGGGACTTCCATGCCTCCTCTGCCTCTGTGTGTGAGAAACCGCAACCGATCATTCCACTAGCTTCTAGAACTGTTCCTCTGAGTCCCCTCAAAGTTTCAGGAAGCATGTCATGTGTCAGGACATAGGGCACACCAGTTCCCAGCAGCCCCCAGGTCTACACACCCAAGGGAGCCTACTGAGGAGGGCTGGCGTGATGAGTGTGGGGAGAGATTGGGCGTGCCTCAAGCCCACACACACTAAGGGAGTAGGATAAGAGGAAGCAGGGGAGAATTCCTGGGGGAAGCATCTGTGCAGAATAAAAGGACAGGAAATAAACTACGGCAGAGAGAGTCTTCAGTCCACCTGTGGGTCTGACCCTAAGAAAGGACAGCGGTGGGAGATGGCAGGGTGGGAGGAGCCTCAGACTGCAACGTGCTTCTGACAAAGTTCTGGCCAGACCATTAACGAGAAGCTTCAGTGCCAGAGTTGTCTCTTAAGGCATCCAGAAGGCCCTGTTCCAATACTCCGTGCAGCTTGGGCCTCGGCCATCCGCAGGGAGCAGTGCAAGAGCTGGGCCTGACATGAAGGACAGGAGGGCCTCCAAAATGTGGCAGCTGGAGGCTCTCAGTTGCCCGGGCTCCTGGCAGCAGGTTCCCAAGAGGGAGATCCGTGGCAGCCACCCCCGTGATGACTTCTTTCCAGAAGCCTCGATCCTGAAAGCATCTGTGACAAAGCCAATGGCCTCCCTTTTCAATGGACACACACACACATTGACTCACTGTGTATGCATGAGGAGACAGACAAGCATAATGCACACACGGATACACACACATAGAGTGTGTTGTGCAGTAAGTGTTGAACTTGTCTGAGGTCTGCTAGGGGCAGGAGAAATGACCTTGAAAAGAAATCCCCTCTCCAGATATTTGCAAATGACCCTATAGACAAAGGGCTGATATCCAAGATCTATAAAGAACTCCTCAAACTCAACATCCCAAATGAAGATGATCACATCAAAAAATGAGCAGAAGACATAAAGAGGCACTTCTCCATAGAAGATATACAAATGGCTAACAGATACATGAAAAAATGTTCATCATCACTAGCTATCAGGGAAATTCAAATCAAAACCACACTGAGATACCACCTTACGCCAGTCAGAATGGCCACAATTAACAAGACAGGAAATAATAAGTATTGGAGAGGTTGTGGAGAAAGGGAACCCTCTTACACTGTTGGTAGGAATGCAAGTTGGTGCAGCCACTTTGGAAAACAGTGTGGAAATTCCTTAAAAAATTAAAAATAGAGCTACCCTATGACCCTGCAATTGCACTAGTGGGCATTTGCCCCAAAGATACAGATGTAGTGAAAAGAAGGGCCATATGTACCCCAATGTTCATTGCAGCAATGGCCACAATCGCCAAACTGTGGACAGAGCCAATGTGCCCTTCAACCGATGAATGGATAAGGAAGATGTGGTACATATATACAATGGAATACTATGCCTCCATCAGAAGGGATGAATATCCAACTTTTGTAGCAACATGGACCGGATTGGAAGAGATTATGCTGAGTGAAATAAGCCAAATAGAGAAAGTCAAGTATCACATGGTTTTACTTACTTGTGGTGCCTAAGGAGTAATACAGAGGGCAGTAGGAGAAGGGAAGGAAATGAGAAGTAGGGTAATTTGGGAAGGGAAACGAAACATAAGAAATTTTGGATTCAGAAAAAAACTGAGGGTCTTGGAGGGGAGGGGGTGGGGAGATGGGAAAGCCTGGTGGAGGGTACTGATGGCACGTATTGCATGGAGCACTGGGTGTGGGGCATGGGCAATGAATCTTGGAACACTGAAAAAAAAAAAGAAATCGTCTCTCCAGGAACTTCCTTTGTGTCACCTCTAAGATGAGAGATACTACTTTTTTGATGTTAACATTGTATGAGTTCATACATCCTTCTTATCACCCAAAGCACGAGAGACAATGAGTATCCATGAATGGTCCCAACAAAGAAGAATCACTCTTTCATTGAGCTCCCATGGACTGAGCATCTGGGGGACTGCTGGTGCTTATGGTAGGTTGGGGAACAAGTGATATGGTTCTTTTCTTCTAGAGCAATATTCCAGTAGGGACATAGAAGGGAAAAAAGAAATAGGCAATAAGCAATGGGAGACACTTGTAGGGAATAAATCAGATTCAGTGTCAGAGAAGTGCCTGGAACGAGGTCTGCTGAGGTATGCCACACACTGTCCATTTGTCCCCGAGACAGGTGATTAATTCGGTCCACGTGTCATCTATGGGTCATTTCCCGCAAGTCAAGCATGGCGCTCTCTGTTTGGTTAAGTGAATTCTTAGTCAAGACCATGGACAAAGGCCTTCCTACTGGACACTTTTCCAGATCCGCTTGGCTCTCTGTGCTTGTCACAAACTGGTCGGCGCCTCTCTTGTTAATTAAAGCAGCCCGCAGCTGCTTTGTGGTTCTTTGTGGTTACTTTTCACAAAGGCAATGTGAAGTGGCCAGGGGATGTGTCTTCAGGGGACAGTTGGAGGCTCGTTGCTTGTGCCACTCAGCTGGGGACAGGGACGGCTCCTCCTGTCCCACTTCTCACTCTGTCACACGGGGTGGAGCACAGCCCGGATGACTTCCAGCTCCCGGGGGGACCCACCGAAACGTTGGCTTTTCTGTGGAATTCAGGCATGTCTTCTTGTTTCACTAATTCGTGCATTTAAATGTTACCAAGAATTGGATATTCTTGCTTCTTCCCATAAGGCCTTGTTGTTTATTACCCCGCGACTGAGACACTTACGCGGCTCTACTCTGGATGTCCCTACACTTTCATTACTTTAAATAATAGTCAGCCCTCTCCTCTGTCATCAGTGCTCTAAGATTCCATGTATACGTAAAGATTCAAGCCCAATAAATGACATCATGGATCTGTTTCACTGAGGAAAGAAAAGTGGGTATTTTCTTTAAAGCAACACCAACCACAGTAACAAACCCCAACCTATTCCTCACATGGGATGATTTTTTTTTTTTTTTAAACAAAATCTTACTTTCAGTTCCTCACTACTACTTCTGAGCTATGCCATCTTGGCCACTTTACGTACTTCCCTGGAGCTCCATTTCCTCCCAGGGAAGATGGTTTGGGGGCATGTCATGCCTTCTGCATTCTGCCTCCAAGGAGGGCTTTTATCTCATTTGGGAAAAGCAGGGAGACACTGTGATAAGAGGCAGCCAGCTCCTCCATCCTTGGGATCTGATGGAACGGGGTTGCCTCGTTGGGCATCTTTCTCTTGCTGTGGCCCCTTCAGACCTCGAGGCTGCAGGAAAATCAGGTGACTTTTGTCAAACAGCTGCACTTGGCATTGTGCTGGAGGTCACGGCGCTCCGTCAGAGCCGGCGGTAATGTATTTATTTGTCACTGCCTCCGGTCCGTGCCTCCGCCTTCCCTTCCGTTTGTTCTGCCCAAGGCCGTTGGGGTCCGACAGAGATCAACAGTGTTTCTACAGAGATGAAGCAGCTCGTCCAAAGCTGAATTAGATGTTAAATCTTTTTGAAGTGGGGAGGAGGTAAAGGAGGTAGGAATCATATTGTGCTAAGAATTTATCCTGTGTTGTTTCCTGTGAGATAATGTCCCCGGAAAGATTTGTTACCCAGCGAGTTGCAAACTGCTGTTTCAGGCTGATAGGTGCTGCCAATTCATTTTGATGAATTCTGCCAGTCAGAAAAGTATTTCTCCCTCCTTTTAGTCGCTGGGGCTGTTTGGAAATGGATGATGGTTTTCAGAACTGGAGCGCTGTCCACTGGCATGACCGGATGCGAGCGACTGAAGATGCTTCCATCCGTAGAGAAAGGCCAGAGCAAAACTCTCGGGCCAGAAATTGCCCTCAGCCCCCACTAGTCTGTACTTCCAGGTGCCTCTTTTCCCAGTCACTTACTGGGAAATTATTTCCCTGTTGATCCCCCCCATTCAGATCGCCCTACACCTGCTCAGCTTCTAGGTTCCAGACAGCCCCAATGTCTTCTCCCTTCTAGGCTTGGAGGAAGCACCGTGAGCCAGACTCCATAGTCAGGCAGATCTGGGCACAAATTCTGGATCCATCCCTAGTGGGCTGACCGGGATAATTTACATTGTCTCTGTGACCATCAGTTTCATCATCTGTGAACTGGAGATAAACACGGTAGAGGTCTACTTCACTACTGAGATTGGCTACCAAACTTTTGCTCTTCAAACATGGGAACTGAACAGATTCAGATACCTTTTTTTTTTTTTTAAAAGCAAATTCCTGTATCTGCTCTCTTGTCACTCATGCCTTGAAATTCAGGAACAAAATAAGGATGAAACTGTCTATTAGTTCACCGCCTCGTTCAACCTCATCCCTTCCTTTCTGGACCCCCCATGTCTCTTTTGCTTTTGCACAGCTTCCTTCTCTTGGCTCTACTGCTTTGAATAAATAATTTCTGGCATTTGCTTCAGTTTCCCCCATGGTAAGCATCTTCTGGACTGCCTTTCTCGGCCCTATAGCCAGGGGTGCTGCCCCATAACCCGCCATGATCTTTGGTCGCCACCACAGAATACCAGTGCAAATGGTCCTGCTGTGTGCCGGGAGCAGCTTAGCATGGTTCTCAGTCTTTGACACTCTTGGGGAAATCTGCCAGACACATCCATCCTCCTCCCAGGTGCCTGTACTACATCTCCATCACAGTCAGGGGGGGCCCTTCCATTTGTGGAGGGTGTGGACGCTAGAAAATGTCTTGCAGATAGAAGGACATGTAGAAGGAGCTCTGGGATATTTCCTGACTTTGCCTGCAAGTTTCATGTAAGTGTCTCTTTCTCTGGGCCTCTGTTTACTCCCCTATGAAAATAGGTGAGAAGTTCTCAGAATAGCTGTCCTTTTCTCCAGGGCCTCTGTCATCTTCTGGGATTACTTTTTAGAGATCCTTGAGACCTGGAGAAGGTGGGGCAGGGTGAGAGGAAGGGTCTCCTGTTCCAGTAGGTTCTAGGGTGAAAGAGGGGCTCCACAAGCTTCCACACTCAAGAGGACATGCCACCCCAATCCACTTACTTGGCCTTCTGCACTCAGAAAAGGGTAAGTGAGGGTAGCCCAGGCACCCACATAACCATCTAGGGTCCCAGTGTCCCCCTTCTTCCCAAACCACTTCTCAGAAGCCATCTCTCTGTGCAGATGCTTAGGCCGACCTGGCGAACTTCCTTGAATAAACTGTCAGTGGGACAGTAATTAGTAATAGAACTGAAGGTACTCTGGGGACCTTCAAGGAGGGTACAGATAGAGATCTTTGCTTGCACAGCCCCAGGGGCCTGGGACCTGAGTGGAAATGACCTGGAGCCCAGTGTCGTGTGAATGTGACACCCAAGGATGCTGTCCATCCCCTGGATGGGGCAGGGGATACCTCCTCCAGACTCTTTTGAATACTCCCACATAGTCCAGAATCTTCCAGGGACCTCGCCTTCTCAGTCTGAGCCTCTTCCATGATAGCTGTAGGGTATTGATCGAAATGAATGTGACTCTTTGTGGATAGATGTTTACCTGGGGTGAAAGTGTTTTCCCCCTTCTTTAGAGTTCTGTTTGGCTATAGAGCAGCTTGGGGACCAAGCTTAAGTCCCAGTCCATGGCATCAACTGTGTCACATTTAGTGTGGAGAAAGAGAAAGGAGGGAGCACTAAGGGCGAATGACTCAAAATGTGTCACCAGGAGCATTGGCATCAGAATCACCTGCCCCTATTCTGATCGGGCCTTACTAGGATGGTTCCAGGGATGTGAATTTTAGTAAGCTACCCAAGCAGTTCTTAGGGCAGAGTGGAAGAAAAAAATCAAAGATGTAGATGACTTTGGTATTGGGCTTACTTGGCATTTATGAGCAACTCCTACAAGGAGAGACACTTGACAATGGTCAAGTTCAGAGACTCCTGCATTTGAATGCCAGGTGTGCTTGCCCATGTGTGACCTTTGGAAAGCGACTCCATGTCTCCCTTCTTCCAAGCCTTGGTTCCCCATCTGTGAAAAGATGTTGATAGCAGTAACCAACTCATGGAGTTGTTGAGAAGTAAATGTATATATACAAAGTACTTAGGAGACTGGCACAACATAAGTGTTTTTGAAGTAAATTATGACCAGATCCATTACAGGAATACTTTGTCAGCAGCTTTGTTGGGGTGATGGACAGAGGGGTCTCTACTGTGGTGGTGTGAAGACTCCTGGAGGCTTTCTTGGTCTGGGGAATGAATGAAAGTCACTATTAACCTTATGGGTCCCACCCCAACAAGGATGGGTCAGTGCCAGCAAGAAGGACCACTCAGTCACATCTCTGATTTGACCTTCCTAGTGGACACTCAGCTACTTTTTATGTCCTGAATTATGCAGAAACTTCTGGATTTTGACTACAAAACAGGAGAGCCAAGGTGGTCTGGAGTACCAACAGAAACTCTCTCTTTGCCCAACCAGATTTTCTATTATATTAATTGTGAATCAGCCACCTTCAGGCTTTTGTGGAGATAGCCTGTGAGATCAACTCCTGCGAGTGTCCCAAGTGGAGATCAGGGTGAAAGCTGAGCTCCTCCTCAGCTTCCCCACATTCCCACTTGGGCCTCAGTGCAGAGAAGAAAAGGAAACCCGCCCCCCCAATCTCCCACTGTCTGTTACCCTTCCCTCTTCCACAGCCTGCTGGGGTCAAAGGAGAAGCTCTCCTCTGTCTTTACCTCTAATCCCCAAGGAAAGAATGAGCTGGCTTCCCCTTCCTCTTTATCCTGGAAGGGAGACTTCTTTTGCTCGTTGCCCCTTTTCCTGGGGCTACAATGATAGACAAAAGAGAGAGAGAGAGGGAGAGAGAGAGAGAGAACATCTACAAGGTAGTACACAAACTCATGTATTTTAGACATAATATACTTAAATGCACATAAATGATGCCCAATAAATATTTATTGAATTACACAGTATGGATGAAAGAGCAAGGACTCAGAATTCAGGCTGGTCTATTTCAAATCTTGGCTTTGTCACTTGGTAATGGTATAAAGTCAAGACTGACTGGCACCGTGGCCATGGGCAGGAATGAAATTGTTTGTGCCACATCACTGTAGTGATTTAAGCAGGGCCTCTTCGCTGTGCTCTCTGCAGGCATGAACTTGAGATTTTGTTTTACAAGCTGATGATTATATTGGCTGTCAACGGAGCTTAAATCCTGACATCTAGGAACTTACTTAAATACTTGTTCAAAGAATATCTGGGTCAGAAATGCTCCCCCTTTCCTTCTTGAGCTGTTAAAATTCAATAGGAAAGTGACCTGTTCAAAGATGAACTCTATTTTATAAAGATGTTTTCAGTGGGCCCTGGGTAAAAATACTTCATAAACCAGAGAAAGCCACTAAATCAAGGAGTGGAAAAAGAAATAGACTTGCTTGAGCAGTACTATTTTGGTGTGGGAAGGTGATATATGCAACATTTTTTACTATATTTGGCTGCAAACTCCAGACAGTTGTTGCCTTGATCTATGACTGAGATCCTGCACAGGGCACCATTGGAACTAGCTCTCCTCGGGGCCTTTTGCTGCAACGGGAGGCCATAAATGATGATGATTGGGTGACTGCTTTGAAAAGAGGAGAAAGAAGCCGTTTCAAGTGGAAAGTTCTGGTGGATTCATGATGTTCCTGAATATGCTGGTCGGGCCACAAGGAAGTCTGCAGGTAGGACGTGGACCATCACTGGTGGAAGGCACGGGTGTGTCGAGAGTAGTTTCTGACAGGGTGTCTCTGTTGTCGTCTGTGTTCCCTGGGATGCAGACTGAGACAAAGTGTGGCAAGCGGAGTGTTTACTGGTAATGCCTTTAGGGTTTGTACCTGTGGATAGGAGATGAGGGAAGCGGCAGTGGGAAGAGGGTCAGTCCCACCGTGATGCAGCTCTGGAGCCAGTGTTAGCTGAATCTGGAGCTCGAATTGTCCCCAGCTGGAGTGAAGTGTTGGGCTTTTACATGACGGCGTTGACCAGTCATGGGATGAGTCACTTGGGTCAGATGGGTCAGTGGAGCAGTTGAGGCAACTGCTTGGGTCAGATGGGTGAGCTTGGGTCAGATGGGTCAGTGGGGCAGTTGAGGCAACTGCAGGGGGCCAGACAGGTGACCGGTGTGGCCAACAGCATTCTCAGTGGCTGAACCACAAGGCTTCCACTGAGACACGGTTCAGGTGGTGCCTCCCCCTGTCCACTGGGATCATGCAGGGAAGCTGGGAAATGTCAGGTCTGTGCGTGGTTGGCTGGAGATTTGACCAGGGTTGATCTCCTAGGTTTCTCTAAATAAACGCCAATTACTAATCGATCCAATAACTTCTTGCTATGCCAGAGATTTTGGTGAGAGCAAGCACACAGTAGTCCTTGCCAGTGATCCATTCTGCTATGGAAACTTCCTTTTTCCTGTAAGAGTGACGAGTCTATAGAGAGCAGTGGCTTTATGGTTGACATGGGCTTTGGAACTGGACTGACTTGCAAGCCTGGCTAAGCTACTTCCCAGCTGCCCAAACAGAGAACAATGGCTTGACTTCTCTGAACCTCAATTTCCTCCCTGTAAAATGGTAACAGTTATTGGTATGTTACTATAAAGCTCTCTCCCAGAACATGCAAACAGTCAAAGTTATTATTACTTGTGTGAGCAGTGGTGGGTCAGAGAAGGGAGAAGAGCCAAACATTTACCTTTTGCAAGCCCGATGCTAGCATGATGGCAGCAGAAGTCTTAGCCTGGGTTTTGTGGTCAGAGGTCTTGTCAGGGTCACACACTGTGGTTTTAGTAAAGTCTCTGGGGTCAGCTCCTCCTCTCAAAATCCGGGAGATGATGGAAGCCACGAAATTAGCCTCTGGGTTGCCTTGGCAATGAGTGTCCTACTTGATTGAAACTGAAGGGAATCACAGATCATGGGCAGGAAGTGGTAATGTCAGGCCCTGGAGTCTCAGCTGTATGTGTGCCCAGAGATGCGCACAGGACCACGCAACTGTCTCTGAATGTTAAGCACCACTGGTTCTCGTAGTGGGTCCCTGTACCAGCAGAGGCAGCATACACTGAAAATTTATTAACAGTGCAATTTGTTGGGCCTCACCCTCAACCTACAGAAACCTTGGGGATAGAGCCCAGGATCTGCATTTTCATAAGTCCTCCAGGTGATTCTGATGCATGCTTCTGTTTGACAATCAGTGGTATAGATAAGAGGTCAACCACTATTTTTCTGTAAAGGGCCATGTAAAGTACCTATTTCCAGCGTTGCAGCCCATCCATTAGGTCTGTCAGAATGACTCCAGTCTCCCATGTCAGTGCAAGAGCAACCACAGATCCCATATACATGAATGGGCGTGGCTCCAGGAAGCTTCTATAGCAGGCAGGCTATGGGTTTTCAGTCTCTGGTAGAGGCACCTGCAGGACCACAGTTTTTTCCCTTAAGGGGACTTCTCTCCTCCACCATTAGATGCTCATTCCTTTATTCATGTGTTCAGTAACTCATTCTTTTTCTCTATTGTGTTATGGACCCCTGCATGCCAGGAACTCTGCTAAGGACAGGAGATGCAACAGTAAATAGAGACACACCAGCCCACAATCCTGGAACTTAAAGTTGAACAGGAGACCTAAAAAAGCCATTCGCAAAGAACGATTACGATAAATACATGACACAAAGAGAGAGAATTAGAAGCGTTGAGAGGTGATCTGATCTAGGGGAGGAGGATGGAAGTGGCCTTTTTAGGGAATTGTCTTTTTTTTTTTTTTTTTTTAAAGGGAAAGAGATTGAAGGAGACGATGGTGGAGGGGTGTGGAGAGGCAGAGGGAGAGAGGGAATATTAAGCAGGCTCCACACTCAGAGCAGAGCTTGATGTGGGGTTCGATCTCACAATCCTGAGATCCTGACCTGAGCCAAAATCAAGAGTCAGACGCCCAACCGACTGAGTCACACAGGCGCCCCTAAGGGGCTGTCTTTTAAGATGGAATCCTGATGACTCATGGAATGATCTACTCCTGTAGCTAGGTGTCTGGTATTTTTGTAAGGATTTTATGCTCATAGCTCATTTCGTTCTCCAATAACCCATTGGGGGAGGTGCCATTTTTATTCCTCACTCACAGAAGAAGAGAGTGAGGCCCAAGAAGGATGCACAGTGTGCCCTCAGATTTGATCCTAGGCAATATGGGTCTAGAGGCTGTGTTCCCAACTATACCTCGATATCAGCTAGGTAATGGGAAAGAGAACATTCTAGGTGGGGACAGCATTTTACATCCTAGTGGGCTGAACAGTCCCTACCTTAATAATTTTATTTTGGAGAATCTATTCTAATTTAAACATCATGTTAGACACCAAGGATGCTGCAGGAAAGAAATCAGAAAGGCCTTCATGGAGCTCACAGATGAGTCTAGAAAGATATACAGCACTGAAAACTGGGGGAGAAAGAGCAGGGGAGGAGGTGGGCTGGTGAAAGCATACATGGGAGTTAAGGCAATGGTCTGAGGCTTCATTGGATACTAAGCAAAGAAAGGGCAGAGAGATTGAGACCAAATCCCTCTTCTTGAATTTTTTTGCTCAGTGACATGTCTAGAGCTCTTGCTGGTTAAATCCAATTTCTGGCCATAGTTTGTGTATATATAAATATATATAAATTATAAATATAAATATATAAATTATATATAAATATATAAAAATATAATATTAAATAATATAAATCTTATATAAAATATATTTTATATATGAATAGACATATTCACATATATAATGTAATAATTATTTGTATATGCAATGTTTCACCATGTAGAGAAGAATAAATCATTAATTGGTATGGGGATACTGGATTAATGATTTATAAAACAAAATAAATGCTCACTTAACACCCTATCTCCAAATACTATATTCTAAATGAATTAAATAACTGTTTTATAGCAATATTCTATCCTAGTATAAATAACATAAGCATCTTGACATATTTAAGTTTAAAATCCCTCAAAAATGTGGTTCTGTCAGAATATATATTCAGAAGATAAGAAGCAAAATAAAAATAACACCACATGGAAACAGATTTGCATCAAGTGTGGCAGAAAGAGAATTACTATCTACTCTATAAAAGCAATTCATATACATAACAAAGGAAAAAAGTCCATAATTCTGAAAGTTAAATGTGAACATAATTTCAAAAGACATGGACAGGACCTAGAGCTCACGATATAGAAAACAAAAATGGCTAATAAATGTAGACAGTAGTTCATCTCAGTGGTAATCAAACATATTTGAATACAAGATCAGTGTGATACAGTTGCTCAACTACAGTAGCAAACTCGATAAAAAAAATCGTATTCTGGAGAGATTACATTTGAACTGAATACTCTCACAGTTAATAGAGTTCAAAATCAGCATAAAATTGTGAAAGTATTGGAAAATATATCAAGACCATTCAAAAAAGTCAGACTTTTTTGACCAAATATTTGCATTTCTGGGAATTTTTCTAAGGATCATGCATTTGTTTCCTAGCACCGCTGGGATGGGGTACTACAAACTGGGCATCTCAGGACAAAGCAGAAATGCATTGTCTCACATCTGGAGGCCACAAGTCTGAGATCAAGGTTTGGGCAGAGTTGGTTCCTTCTGAGGGCTGGGAGGGAGAATCTGCTCCATGCCTGCTAGTGTCTGGTGATTTGCTGATAATCACAGGCATGCCTTGGCTTGCGAGTGTGTTACCCTGAATTTTGCCTTCACCTTTACATGATGTTTCACCTGTGTGCATGTCTGTCTCTGTCCTGACGTCTCCCTTTTGCCAGTCCTATTGGATTTGGACCCACCTAATGACCTCATCTTAATCATCTTTGAAGATCCCATTTGACAGCTTCTTCTATATGGACCTCACAACTCCTGGATGTTCTAACCCTAGTTGTCCCTAACTCCCTAGCCTCCAGTTGTAGGGATTTAAACCAGTCCCTCCTGCTTATTCTTCCACCAACAATCTGCTTCTGGAATATCAAATCCTGTTCCTATTCCCTTCTAATTGTTTCTTCTCTATTTGTGGGATTCTAACTACTCAACTTCAAGTTTTGCCACTTGTTTCAATTTCTTGGCTTTCAAGATTTATTTTTTCTGGAAAACTTATAAATGTTAGATCATTTTATTACAGAACCATGGAATTATAGAACTTAGTTCTCAGATGATTTCTAAAAAGATATTTTTTCCAAATAAGGATCACCTCACTCTTCTTTGCAATAATATTATTTTCATATTTAATACTGATTATAATATTATGAAGGGTCATAAGATATGATTTAGATAATGGGTAGATATATACTGGGGCTGAAATTTTGCTTGTTAACACTCCCTCAGGACATATGGCAGCAGCTAAAAGATTGTTAGGTGTCCTAAGAGAGAACTATGTTAATTCCTCATGACATTCTCTATTTGTATCAGGAAAGAACATCACCACTGACCTCACCATTATCTTCTGAGAAAGGATGCTTCTGTTAAATGAGAAGCTGCTTCATGAGCTGACTGTCTTGATTCATTCAGCAATCTAGATCTACCAGTAGGAGTTAGCAGTGCAGAACAGTTTACCAAGGGACAGGATGAGTCATTGGAAGATTTTTTTGAAATTGAGGAAGAGACAGTAAGAGCGAGAAGGTGGGAAGAAAGGGGAGGCAGCAGGCACCGGAAGGGGAAGACCAAGGTGGCTCTCTTCTTGCAGACAAGAAAGTCTATCATTTTTGTGTTCCTACTGTGTGATCTCTTGGTGAAACTCCACCTATGCATGAATAATCTCTTCTATATCTTATTCGTTAATATGTATAGTGTTTTAGTTGATGACAAGCTTGGCTTCATCCCACAATGAGACAAGCAGGAACCCCAGAGGTAGAGGAGACAGTGATATTAGAAGGCTTCTAAGCACCCTAGACTTTGGAGAAATTTGGGGAGGTCACAGACTAGATAAGTGGGCCTCCAGAAAGTTGTGCCTGTGTCTCCATGGCTATGAAGACTCCAGCAGATCTGTGGGTTACATGAACATGACCAGATTTGCCCTCTGGTAGGAATGGGCCCTGAGAGTCCTCGCCATCAGTCTCCCTCCCTCTTGGGCTGCAGCTGCCCTACCAGCTGTCCCCAGGCCTCTTCTAAATGGGAGGAAGCAAAGCCTCCAACCTATACATTTTAAAGGACTTTTTTTTTCTTTTTAATTGAGGAAAGTTCACACAATGCAGATGAACAATGGGTCTCATTTCCAGCCTCCCCAAGAAAGAGGCTGTTCTTTGATTGATGTAGGAAGGAAACCGAGGCTAGGCTTTCCAGAAACCAGTGCTAGAATGAGGAGACCAGCTTGAGATATGCTGTAGAAGAGGAAAGCCAAAAACTATTTTCTAATCATTGATCTAAAGCTTTCCAAATTCAAGTCCTAGGGGATTTAGCATTTTAGGAGATAAACAAGTCAGTCTTGAGGTTACCAGAGAAACAATGAACCATCTGAGCATTTTAGACTTACCTTTGGATAAAGAGAAAGGGAATACACATTCATCGGGGACTAGCTGTGTAGGAGACTCCACTATGGAAACTTCAGAACTGTTTTCTTATTTAATACATGTTGCAATGTCCCTATAAAGCATGTGTAATTAACCCACTATACAGATGATGGTTTTGAGACTCAGTAAAGTGACGATCTAATGCCACATGGCCAGTGTGTGCCAAATACTGCTAACGTGGTTTGCAAGTGATTGGTCTGGGAAGATCTGCCTGGCAGCTACTGTATTGAACAATGCAGAGATAAAACATTCCCATCACTGCAGAAAGTTCTACTATAGGAAGAGTGAAACAGATTGAAATAGTTTCAGGCAATAGAAGAGGGTATTTATAAAAGTAAGGGATTTCATAGGAGTGAAGTAGGGCATCATTGGGACTCCCTAACTTAGGCTCCGCAAAGAGTAGGTATGGAGGTTCAAAGCTGGCAGCAGAGTCTATGACCTCTCTCCAAGACTCAGGGTGCACAGATTGGAGGACATTGCATGGGTAGTGCAGCTCAGTGGCCAGGGCTGCAGACAGACTTTAGACCACGTCTACATCATGAAGGTGGTCACAGGGGACATGACATAGAGTCAGTTTTGTTCCCGGTGGATAAAGGGTTGGTATGGTTGAACCTGCATGAATGAATAGGGCAGGGCTGTGGCAGAGCTCTGTGTGTGTGTGTGTGTGTGTGTGTGTGTGTGTGTGTGTGTGTGTGTGTGTGTTGGGAGGCAATTAAGCGTTCTTCATTTCTTGACAGAGCGGCCCATTCTTTTGCATATCCTGGATTACAGTTTGAGCCTCCTTAGAGCACATGACATCAGAAGTGGAATCTCGGAGATGTTTCAGCACCCAAAGAACTTTCTCTTTCCCCTCCATCTGTGAGGCCCTCTTTTCAACCCTGTCCACTTTGAACTTTCTCCCCATGGACTTTAGAAGATGAATTGGCACAGGCTCTAAAACAGCTTTCTCTTTGTGTGTGTGTTGGAAATGTCTGTCTAGCTCATTCATAATTGTGCACACTAGTCTGGAATAAATAGAAAAAAAAAACCTGCCTGATGTAAAGGACTTTCATTCCCGCAATGTCTATATTCACTCAGCAATAATTACAGCACAAATATCTCTGCTAGCTCAGTATCTTTGCCATCAAAATCAGGTCCTGATATAACTCTGAGAAGCAGTTAACAACACTGATATTAGTATCCCCTTCCTCAGTATAACTGCATATAGAATACTCATATAAGATGCTTCTGGTGGGAGGAGGGGGTCTCTGTTAAAATCCTGCATACTCTGTGCTCATGTTGGAGATTTGTAGTGCACTAAACAAAGTCTCTGAGAAGTTCTGCAGTAAAGAGACCTTTTAATTTCTATTTCAGTCAGAATTTCCCAAGCTAGTTTGAAAAGTCAGCCTTCTTTTTTTTTTTTCTCCCTTTCTCTTTCTCTCTTCTTTCCATGAAGCATCTGTAGAATAAAGCTCTGTAGAGTGCTTTTTGGGAAACACTAGCATACATGCAATTGAATCATGACACAGGATAGGAGTAGGGTGTGTGTGTGTGTGTGTGTGTGTGTGTGTATGCTGCCTTTCCATTCTCAGGGAATCTGAAACAATGATGGCATTTGAAGGTGGCTGCTTCCATGGGCCTGCCCTGAAAAGTCTAGGAATAACCCTCACAACTTCCATCGCCCACATTCTATTATTAAACATAAGTTCTACATAACTGTTTGTTCATTAGTGCAGTTTCAAATATACCAACTCCATGATCACTACAAGCAAGATATTACCTTCTTCTTCTTCTTTTTTAAAGATTTATTTATTTTTTTGATAGAAGATGAGAATGAGCAGGGGGAGGGGGTGAGGAAGAGAGAGAACCCACAAGCAGACTCCTCACTGAGCATGGAGCCCATCAAAGGGCTTGATTCTAGGACTCTGAGATCATGACTTGAGCTGAAACCAAGAGTCAACAGCTTAACTCACTGAGCCACCCAGGGGCCCCAAGACATTACTTTCTTAATGCAATCTTCAGAGATATTGTATCTAATCCTTTGGTAAAAACTATGGCAGACAGATGTGATTTGACATTGCATTAGTCTCTTACCATCTCTTACTTACATGTTACATGTCTTATTTCCCTTTCTCACAATATCACCTCAGATCTCTCCCCTTGCTCCCTCCCTCTCACCATGACAAAGATTATTACAGAAAAGATACCTCTACTTAAGCCATATCATCCCATTCCCCATTGCCAATAAGATAAATCCCAACCAACTTCTCTTTGCTGTGTTTTTCCAGTGCTATTCCTCTTGATACACCCTTTTTATTACTGGCAAATACCTAGGCATCTTTAGGACCCAGTCCAATTGTCATGACTCCTGGGGAGTATTCGTTGGTGTCTGCAGGAAAAATTATTTGTTTCCTCTTCTATATTCTCATTGCATTTTGTATTTACCCACATTTTTTGGCTTTTGGATTTTAAGATAAAATGAGAATTATGGGAAGGAAGCATGAAACAAAGAGAATTTTGGGAAAAAAATATTGAACTCAATCTCTCCTGTCTACTAGCCTTCTTTGATAAACTGACACCATTATCATCATCTACAATTACCATACTCATTATGCTCTAAGCCCTGTGCAATATAGGTCACAAATATTTTCTCTTTGATCCTTAAGACAAAAATGGATACTTATTCCCACTCTACAGATGGTCTTATTCAAGGTTGTCAGCTTCAAATTCGGTGCAATATCCACCAGGTAGCATTGCCTCTTGGGTACGTGATTAGTCATATGATGTGCCACTCAGTGTACTTCCTGTTTATTATAATCACCTGTAATTATCAGATAAACTTTTCAGGATGATACTGGTATCCTCATTTATAACCAAAGAAAGTGAATCTTATTTGCCCAAGATCATGTAGTAGGTGGATTATAGATTAAAATCCTTTATTCTTTCCAGTGCATCATACAACCTGAGGTTTCCATCATTAAGGAGATAGAAGCCTAGGGTTTATAATGGAGACCAGAAAGCACTACTGGGTCCTTAATCATAAACAAAAGATCAGAAATTATAGTGGAATAGTGGAATGACTAACTGTTAAGGGCAGAATGATTAATTGTTGAGAACATAAAGGGGAAAAAGGAACAAGCTAAATAACACCACAATGATGTAAACAACAAAATCTAGACAAATGAGCCTTTTTTTCAACTAACAGATTGTAAGGAAAAGAGAGGAAGAAAGGAAAAGGGGAGAGAGAGAAGGAGAGAAAGAAAGGGGGTATGGAGAAAAATGCCATTTAATCTAGGGAATTGAGTGATATATCAAGAGCTGCAATGTATATATCCTATTTCAATCTTGAGTTTTATAAGAAAATCCAGAGGGACAAATTATAAGGAAATCAAGGGAAATCTGAATGCTGATTAAGGATTTGATAAAATTAATAAATTATTGTTAAATTTTTAGATGTGATAATGTAATTATGTTTAAAAATGAAGTCCTAGTTTTATATAGATAAATATGAAACTATTTATTGATGCAGTGGTAGATATCTTGGATATGCTTTAAAATAATTTGGGTGAGAAGACAATGGTAGTAATACAGATAAATCTCAATTGGCCATATAATTGTTGAAGTTGGGTGATAGGAATTTGGGAGTTCACTTTATTAGTCATCTAAATTCAAAATTTCTAATTATAAAACAATAAAAGTATGTGATTAGCCAGATATGCCCATTCCATGAGCAGAAGGATTGATAGGCATTTTGAGGGTTTTGTTATCAATAGATTAAGATATCAATGCAGAAAACATATCTTTGTTTTTTTTTATTGTTACTCAAATTTTTTTTCCAGTGTTCCAAGATTCATTCCTCATTCCCCACACCCAGTGCTCCATGCAATAGGTGCCCTCAGTACCCACCACCAGGCTCTCCCATCCCCCGACCCCCCTCCCTCCAAGTCCCTCAGTTTGTTTCTGTGTCCAAAGTCTCTGTTGTTTCGTTTTTCTCCCTGGAACACATCTTTGAGCCAGATTTTTGTTCTCAAAGCCAGTTTGTTAGGTCTGCCCATTTAGAAATAAATTGCTGGGGATGAGAGATAATCACACTATTTATTGATGCAGTAGATATCTTGGATATGCTTTAAAATAATCTGGGTGAGAAGATCAAGGACAGATCATGAGAGCCTTTATTTTAAAAATGGCTTGGATTTACCCTTTGATTTATTGAAATATTTGAATTTTTATTCTAGGATCAATTTTGCAGTTTCATAACATGTGATCAGTCTAGAAGATTCCAGGAAAGAACCCATGTTTGCCAAAGTGACGTTGGTGTGCTAGAATTAAGAATCTCCATAGCAACTCCTTCTACTCAATGTTGGTTGGTCTTAGGTGAGGGCATGCTGATTTCCCAAAGAGTAGGAAGGATTGAGGAGGAAACAGTATGAGTTGGGTCCTGGTAGGGACTAACTGCTTGCTTCAGGAAAAACAAAGTCACTTTTTTTTAAAGATTTTATTTTTTTAAAAAAATTAATTAATTTATTTGACAGAGAGAAAGACAGCTAGAGAGGGAACACAAGCAGAGGGAGTGAGAGAGGGAGAAGCGGGCTTCCCACGGGGCAGGGAGCCCTATGCGGGGCTTGATTACAGGACCCTGGGATCATGACCTGAGCTGAAGGCAGATGCTTAACGACTGAGCCACCCAGGCGCCCCTAAGATTTTATTTTTAAGTAATTTCTGCACCCAACATGGAACTCAAAACCTGAGATCAAGAGTTGCATGCTCTACTGACGGGGCCAGCCAGGCATCCTGAGGAAAGTCACCAAAATCACTGGGCCCAAGAATTAAAGCCAAGTCAACTTCCATCTGGGTCAAGGTTGGTATGTAAGAAGTCTTATTGCAAGGGTGGAGGATAGTGGCAGAGGGACTTGGGTTTTGGCAGAGTTTTCTTCATTCTATCAAAGTCAAGCTCACTCAAGGAAGCCCAGTCAGGATGTGGATGTAGTAGGTTTGCTCAAACAGGTGTTGTTGGGAGGCCATGATTCTTTCTTGTGTTATATTACCCACAGCATCGAGGGTGAGAATCAAGAACATGTATAGGAGACCACCAGGCCTTATACAATATGTAAGAGCTTGGGATGGAAGGGCCCACATGCAACAAGTGGGTGTGTGTGGTGTTCTCTCTCATGCCCACATGGGCTGACTGCTATATACAGAATGTGACAATATCTGAATTCACTTTCCTGATGGGCAGGGACATGCCACCATCCTCCTTAACTGGGTCATCATTGCCCAGGACTGGGGAGGGCTAAGGCAGCTGGGGGCAGTAGTCAGTGCCCACAGCTGTCCTGGCAAGAGACGGGGCAAGTTACCCTGAGTGATTTTTCCAGCTGCATCTTTGCTGGCCCATGAGAAAATGTAAAGCAGCACAGCCTGGAGATGCGGTCCAGCCTTTTTGCCAGCCCATTTTCAAGCTGAGCCTGGAGCTAATGCTCTGGGCCCACAGCCATAGACCTTTATGGCCAAGGTTTCCCTGAGTCAGGGGATGTCAAATGCTTCAATCACACCCCACACTTCAGGCTGTTTACTTATCTGATGGAGCCGTTCTTCTGGAAAGCTGTGTTGGTCCTGTAATGCAAAGTGACAGAGAAAATAAAAACACCCAGCTGAGAAAAAGCCACAATGTTAATGTGAAATACAAACTTTCTGTTCATCTGAATCTTAGTTTATTTTAAAACAGAACCGTAACAGCTTGGATCCTGGGGACCAGGAGGGTCTGTGGCTGCCCACTCTCAGATCCTTCCCTGATGTGCCTGTTGGTCTTAATTCTTTGCACTTTTCCCAGGAGTCAAAGTGATGTCATGTGGGTTTGCCCTCCCTGAATATGATTCCAAGACCAAGGAAGAGCGAATTCCGGAGTTTACAGTAGATGAGGCTGAAACTAATGTCACTTCGTTCTGCCCCCTAACCCTGCTGTCTCTCTGACAGAATAAAATCTTGGCCCCAAGTCCCTGGGAGCTTTGTTCTGGAGGAATCTGGCTTTTGTGTTTCATCTGAGCCAAGTTTGGGGTCTGATCCCAAACTCTTACAGCTGGCATTGAACAGCATCTGGTTGGCATCTTCTCTGCCCCGTTTCCTGGTGTTTGCCTGCATTTTTTGGAATTAGATGAGTTTTCTTAATATTTTTTTTTGTTTCTGAATATTTTTGAACAGTGTTATCCATATAAAAATGTTAGCCATTTAAAAGCCCCAGGGGGAATCTTGCTATGTAGGCTGCTTCCTATCCTCACTCCACCTCCAAACTGGAAAAACAGGAGCCCTTGGTGGAAAATGAAGAGAAGCAGTCCAAGTTTAGAAGAAAAGCAGGAAATTTTCCCAGAGGAGAGGCTTTCAATGAGGCAAGGGGGGGTAAAGAATGTCAGATTTCACCTAAGAAGACAGATCAGAAAAATGGCCACGGGGTGAAGGGTTGGTGGTGTCCTTAAGTTAGGCTGTGATGGTCAGAACCAGAACACAATAAATCCGGAAGTGCAGAGGAGTGAAGTGACAAAAGGAAAATTGCCTCTTCCAGAGACTTCTCTTAGGGCCAGCTCTCCACTTGGGGTGCACCTGAGAAGCCCCTGGAGAGTATTTAAAAAAATACTGATGCCTGTGCTCCAGAACTCCAGAGGTTCTGATGTAACTGGTCTTTTGAGGGGATTGTTTGGCTTAGTTTATTCTGTTTTTTAAGATGAAAACCAATGGAATTGTTTGTCGCCCGACTGTTAGTACTCAGTAGAGAGGAAGAGATTAAAAGTACCAGGCGGGTGGTGGATGGATGATGTCGTGAGGTTGCCCAAGAGGAGCAGCTGGGATCAGAGCTCAGGTGGTTGAGCTTTGACCTGGGCAGGTGAGCTCAGAGCACAAGATGGCTTTCTTTGCTGATGGTTTCCAGTGTGTTCTTGCTTGATGGTTTCTAGCTTGACAGGGATGCTAGGTTATCTTCTGAGAATTTTTTTTTTTTTTGAAAGCAGTGTCTGATGAGGTTTTAGCTTGGCTTAGTGACTTTACTATCCCTGAGGAGACATAACAAATAATATAGGGGAAACTCCTTTCCTGTGCTTAAGTCTAATCATAAATGCATTTGTGGTAGAGGCAGAAATGATAGAAATGGCGGGGTGGGAATAAGATGGACAATAAAAACTTACTAAGAGTGAATAAGGACTTGGGAAGGGAAGGGTGGCCGTATTTAGACACCTACCTGAGCCCTTCTGTGACAGCTCCTGAAGCTGCAGGAACAATTCATTCCAAGTCCACTTGGCTTTATCTGAAGGTATTTTATTTGATGAAGCCCAAGTTCAAGCTGGCGGTCTGTCACCATGAGTCAGGCTTCATGTGTTGCGCTAGAAAGAAGGAGATGAATTCAGACTAGAACAAACCTGTGAGCCAGGAAGACTGAGACACAGGGGAGTGCTGATATCTCCGGCGAAAAGGCATGAAGACATTATGGCAAGTCAGGCAGACAAGGTCAGGAGGGAGAACAAGGCTGTTGGTGAGGAGGTGGGGCTCAAGTTTTTGAATGATGTCTACCAATGGTGAGGAAAATAGGCTCATTTCATAGGAGTGATTTTCAAGGAATGCTGGATAAAAGGAAGGAATGTAGGCAGGCAAGGACAGTCACATTCTGTAAAGGTGTATATAAAGAGGGATTATCAAATTTTGCAGCAGTGACTACTGGCTCTGAGGCACCGTTGGAGAATGAATGGCTATAGAGATCGCTTGTGTGCACTTCGACAGGAATGTCATGCTCCCTGGGAGCTAGTACGCACTTGGTAAAATAAATCAGGAATTACGTTAAAACACCATTCATTCTTTTAGAAATAAGGTCTTTAGGTTGGTCATTCAAGGAGAAAGAAAAGAGATCGTGTGCCTGAAGTTAATTAGGGACTTGAAATGTGATTTTCTGATATCCTTGGGGACAAGACAGAGGTACGTGTTCTGGATAGTACTGAGGTCAGGATGGTTTTTAACCAATTATATCCAAAGGATGCTATGAGCTAATCAACCTCAACTGGAGACTGGAAGGAGCCGTATTGTCACTTCCGTCTTATTTTATGTTTTATTTTCACTGTCTTTCGTGAAGACATATGTACAAGTGGACACATGTGTGCGTATTTGTGAGATGAAATGTGAGGATGAATGTAGTGGACCCGAATGATTAATCTGCCACATTGTAGGTGGGAATGCAAGGATTCTCAGTTTCTAAAGCACAGGGAGGAGGTTAGGCAGCTGTAAGAAGACTTTGCTCTTTCCCGAGTCTCCTGGTTTCCTAGCTTCATGCTGATTCAACATTGCAACAGGTTTGGGCAGAAGCTTGTGTAGTCCTACCAAAGTCCCCTCTCTCCTCCAGCACTCTCAGAGAGAGCTCATGGTGAACTGCTAAGACTTTCTCAGGTTCCTACCTATCAGTCTCTGCCCTGTAGAAACTCTTCAATGTTCTGTGGCAGCGATCTGATGACAGCAGGGAGCCCGCGGCCCCTTGGCCTCTGGGGACCTACTTTATTTATTTATTTGACAGGGCGAGGAGGGGCAGAGAGAAAGAGAAAGAGCACAAGAGGGGAGAGGCAGAAGGAAAGAGAGAAGGAGACTCCCTGAGAGCAGGGAGCCTGAAGTGGAGCTCGATCCCAGGACCCTGGGATCGTGACCTGAGCCAAAGGTAGCTGCTTAAGTGACTGAACCACCCAGGTGCCCCCAAATAGGCGTTTTAATGAGAGTTTTTAAGATCCACTCTTTTAGCAACTTTCACATAGACAACACAGATTAACCACAGTCCCCGTGCTGTACGTGACATCCCCAGGACTTAACTTACTTTATATGTGGAAATCTGTACCTTTCGACCACCTAACCCCCTTACCCTCACCGCACTTCCATCTCCGGCAACTACCCTTCTGTCAGTTGTATCTCAGTTAAGAAAAGCAGGAATCTGCCTTCGTGGAGCAGCGGCCCTGCTGGACAGGGAGAGGCGCTCAAGGTCGTCTTGTGGTTGAGAGCACAGTGTCTATCTGCTTCATCCCCCATCCTTTAAACTTTTACATTCTTGTTCCTTAAACGGTGGTCCAGATCACCTAGGGATTCGTTGGAAATACAGACTCTCAGGCTCATTCCCATTCTGCAGTTTAACAAGATCACCGGTGATTCATGGGCACACAAACATTTGGAAGCACCGCTTGGTGTCCCCCAAGACAGGATGGGGAGGAAGCAGTCAGAGAACATTTGCTGTGTGACTAAGCAGGAAATAAGGGGGAAGGAGAGGAGGGGAGAGAAGGGGGAGGAAGAAATGGAGAGAAGAGGAAATCATACGAATCAATAGGAGATGAAAACAGACTGAATTTGGGGCTAATACAACATAGAATATTGGACTTAAGTGCATGTGGTAACACAGAGCGACATTTTTCCCACTTTAATAAGAAAAATAAATATTACATACCCTAGGAGGAATCCCTTGCCTATTCACATTTCACTTCCTATCTTGGAAAAGTGTTTCTGAGGTTAAATATGCCCATGCTTCTTTGGGTCAATATTTTAGAAAATGGCATAAAAGGGAATTTCTCCCTGGATGAGGAGAAAGTTGGGGAAACCGCTGGATGGCTCCATCCCTGCGGCTGGCATGGCTCGACTGATGTTAGGGAGCTCGGGGTTCAGTGTGGGGAGAGGCAAGCCTGCAAATGCTCCTACGCAAACAGCATAATCCACGTGCTCCATCACGTGCTCGGGAGCTCCTGGAAAGAAAACTGGTCTTCGCTAGGCATGCAGAAGGGGTCAGAGGGGCTACACCAGAGGGTACAGTGTTGGAGGGAAACCTTGACGATTAAGTTGGCATTCACCAGATATTCTAGAACAAGATGGTCGTGTGCACTGAGGTGGTAAACAGGAAGGCATGTGTGGGGGGTGGAGGTAGGGTGGAGTGGCGGGCACCCAGGATGTGGGGAAGTGGGAGGCCAGGGGACAGGAGGTGGGTGGGGCCAAATCTGAAGGACTTTCTTTGAATGCCAGTCTAAGCAAGGGAAGGTGTGAGTGGATATTTTCATTTTAGAAAGACAATCTGAAAGGCAGTGTGGGGGATAAACAGGGTGGGAGGAGAGGTAGCAGATAAAGTTCCCAGGCAGGGGATCAGGGGAGTGAGGGAACCAGTCAACAGGGCAGATGCATGGCTCAAACAAGATCAGATGGTCCTGAGAGAGGGACCTTAGGCCATGACTTGCCACGGGGGCAGAAGGACTCAGGAGTGTTTCAGAGAAATTCAGGAAAGACGTGAGCTCTGTCATACTGTGACTGCTTTATTTATGGACAAATGATATGCAGCAGTCACAGACCTGGCTGCTGAGATTTCAAGGCTGGCTGTGGGAAGGACAAGAACACTTGTAAGGCCAGAAGCTGTTTTCTATTTTCTATCATTATCACGTTTTGATTTGCTTTTTTCTTTTTTTTAAAGATTTTATTTATTCATTTGACAGAGAGAAACATAGCTAGAGAGGGAACACAAGAAGGGGGAGTGAGAGAGGGAGAAGCAGGCTTCCCGCCAAGCAGGGTGCCCAATGCGGAGCTGGATCCTGGGACTCTGGGACCATGACCTGAGCCGAAGGCAGATGCTTAACCAACTGAGCCACCCAGGTGCCCCTTGATTTGCTTTTTAAAGTAACTCTTGCCATTCTGAGAAGCTCTAGAGGAAAACCCCACCAGGATAGATGTGTACCACCAGAATAGACATTTCCCCAGTGAGTAACTCACAGTTGTGAAGAATCTGAAGTGAACTTCTGGTCAGTCTCTTCCTTGGGGTTCCATGGAGTTCCTCTAAAAGCACATCAGTATGATGCAGCATGGAAGGAGAACTATGGTAAAAAGGTAGGAAGGGGGGTTTGTCAACTATTTTAAAGGGTTGACAAGAGCCTCAAAGTCTTCTCTGCTAAATCTGAGTATTTAAACTCAGAAGCAAGTGTCACTTGGCTTTCTGGGAAGCCTGTGCCCAGGGTAGGGGTGAGGGTGGGGCACTATTGTAAACTCTTCTAGTTGAATGTCTCCAACCTTTCACCACCCAGACTTCATACGGCCAGGAATGCCACGTGGCCCCTTTTCATCCTCCCTATACTCCGGAGTGTCTTAATTGAGGCTCTGTGGTTCTCCAGAGTCTTGGAATATCCTGACATTGAATGCAGACCTGATAGGTCCACATATAGCTTTCTGATGATTCCCTGACATGGATTCTATAGCATTACAGAAGAGTCTCAAAAGATTCATGATCTAAAAGAGGGAAAGAACCATAACTCTATATATCACCACCCCTCCCCAGCCCTGAGTGAGCACATCATCTCCCTTTCCACCAAAAATGAATCCCTAAACATTCTCTCCAGCCACCATCACTGTCCTGAAGCCCATATGTTGTCTCTATTGCTTGTTTGGCTGCTTAGAAGACACACAGCAATGAGTACACCCCAAACCTGACCTTATTCTCTTCAAACTTGTGCGCCATCCTTCATGCATGACAAAATGCCTCATGCTCCTTTCTTACCATCTGCAGCCAACCAATCCCTAACTCCTGATAATATAACCTTTGTGTTTGAAAGTTTCCTTCTCCTTTTGGTTTTCTGGTACTAACAGAACAGAGTCTAAAATTGTAAACAGGCTGTAGGAGCCCCTGAATGAGTGATCCTGCCTCATCGCCCAACATCACGCCAGTTAACACTCCGCCGACATTGTGCACATGTTCACACTTCTCTGTCTATGTGCAAGTGGGTCCCCCTCCCTGGAATATACTTTCCTCATTTGGGTGCCTGGCAATCACAACTGCAAGACTCAACTCAACTCAACGACGTCTTCTCGCCAATGACTTCCTAACTACCAAGCTACCTCCTTCATTCATGTGTATACAATGTCTTTGGCAGAACACTTAATCCATTTCCTTACTTCTGTGCCCATCTCTCCAGCTAGGCCTTGTGTTTCTTGAGGGCAATTGCAGTGATTAATCCCCTGCTGAATCTGTGCTTAGCACAAGAGGGCTCAGCACTCTGTGGGTGTCAAGTAAGCATGTGCTTTGAATTGTATGAACTCAACATTCTACATAATCATCCTTCATACCCGACTCACTGATAGAAGGTAAGGCTCCTAAGCCAAAGACCTAATAGGATCTTAGTTTGGGAAGCAGTGATTACCTGAGTAGACCCTTGTGTAGAATATTTTTCAACAAGAGTTCTTATTGGATCAATAAGATCAAAATATCACCAATAAGTAGGAATCATTTTGGATTTATGTACAGATAATTTCTTTTTTTTTTTCTTTTTTTAAAGATTTTATTTATTTGACAGACAGAAACACAGCCAGAGAGGGAACACAGGCAGGGGGAGTGAGAGAGGGAGAAGCAGGCCTCCCGCCGAGCAGGAAGCCCGATGTGGGACTCGATCCCGGGTCTCCGGGATCATGCCCTGAGCCGAAGGCAGTCGCTTAACCAAATGAGCCACCCAGGCGTCCCTGTACTGATAATTTCTTATCAGAGACTGGTAGTTATCTGGCACATTCACCATCATTCATTAAGCTAGTATCAGGTGCCAGTGTCTGCTGGATACCGTAGGTACAGTCACAAACAGAAAAATTATGTGCCCTGCCCTTATGAATTTACCTTCTAGTTGGGGCTCCTTTATTTTTATTTTACTATTTGTTTTCAGGTTTTAATCATGTGATCATTTCTGCCTGAACAAAAATATTTAGCTTGTGTTTTTGTTTTGTTCGTTTTGTTTGTTTGTTTTTGAGGCATGTCTACACTACTCTCAGGTGTCCTATTACAGTTAAAATCAGAGTGGTCTTAAATTATCATAATAGGAACAATTATGGCGATTGTGAAGAGCTGTTCAGTAGGAAACCTCTTACCATCTCTGAGGCTCAGTCTTATTTAAAGGACAACAAGGATTAAATGAGATAATGCATATAGAATGGAACATGGTAAGCAATTGGTAAAAATTTGTGATTAATATTAACCTTACAATTGCAACTGATAAATATTTGTTATTAATATTAACATTGTAATTATTAGATATTTTCATGTAGTTCCTTCTACCCTAAACCAGGCTGCACTCAAAAATAATACTAAGTGAGACAAAATACAGAGTTGCCCAGGGTCATGAGTGACCATGTCCACGCTAAAACACAACTAATTAAAGGGCTCTAATTTCCAGAGTTCCCTCATGCTTCCTATTCCTTTGCTATGTTAATGAGTTGTAATAACCCTTTAAAAGAAAACCTTTTAACATATTTTCTGTTTATCTCAAATATTTCCTTCCTTTGTCCTCAAGGTTGGGCAGTAATTAGACAAAAAAAATTCTATTTTCCTTTCTTTCTCAGATCCCTCTCAAGTTGAGCAGGCCCTGGCTCCTTGCCCACCCACCTTTATTCCAGATGTTACCCTGGCGAACCTCTCAGGCTGTAACCAGGCAACCACTGGGAAGAGGGCCTTCCTGGCTCAGGGCCTAGAAACAGAAGAAAAACAAATAGGAGGATGTCTTGAGTCTTCTACTTACTTTGGTTTTCCAATCTCATTTCCCTCGAACTTTTATTATTTTTGTAATGGAAACTGGGGGTTGGTATCTGGGCTGTCTGTTCATACACCAAATGTCCGGTCTTTTCTGGAGCAGGGCTAGATCTGGGCTCTGGTTGGACGTGATCCTATTGGTCCTGATTTGAGACTATGACAGCCAAGGAAAACATTCCTGCACCCCCTCTCACCATACTGAAAAGGAAAGCATTGACCATGTGGCTTTGTAGTGATGAAGTTTGGGGCCCAGCTGAGAAAGGCCTCTCAGGCAACCCTATGACTTTGTATGGATGAACTAGACATCCAAAATGGAATCTCTCTGCCTACTTTTAAATCCAAAAACATCTCTTTCAAGCAAAGCGCTCTTGCCCTCTGTGCCTTTTGCCTAGACTATGAGTCAGTCCTCTCTGTGGCCTCCCATTCCGTGCATGGCTTGGAACCCTAAGTCTCCCTTCCTAATTCTGCTGGAGAGATAATTTTAGATACAAAAGTAATGATATTATGACTTTATTTAAAACTATCCAGTGGCTTTCCAGAGTCTACAGCCTCTTTTCCTGAAGTCTAGAATTTTGTCTTTGAGGATTCATTCATTCATTCAACATTTATTTCTCAAATACTTATCCTATGCCAGGCATTGCCACTCCTCTAGGTTCTTTGGATTTACCTTGTAAACAAAACAGAGATGGACCCTTGCCCTCATGGCACTTATATTCTTGTAAAGGGAGACAATACATTAGCAAGTAAAAATCATGAGATGTCAGATGGTGTGGAGTGCCATGAAAAATAAAGCAAGGCTGGTGAATGAGGGTATAAGAGTGGAGGCAGTCTGTGAAAGGTTCATTGAAAAAGTGACAGCTGGGAAGAAAAAAGGAATTGGTGGCAGATCCAGCCAAGATGGAGCTATTTGGAGGAAGGACCATTCTGGGCAGAAGAAAGATCAGGTGTAAATGTCCTGAGGTGGGGACATACCTGAGATATTTGAGTTATAACAAGGTGGCCAATGTGGTTGGAGTGGAATGAGGTAGGGAGAGAATAACAAGAGATGAGTTCTGAGAGGTAGGCAAGGGGGGGGCATAATTCATAGGTTCTTTAAAACATTATATTTTCCCAGGAGATGAGATGAGGGTTCATAAGAGGGGTTTGAGCAGAGTAGTGACATGACATGACTTACTCTTTGAAGGGTCATTCAGGCTCCTTTTTCTTTTTTCTTTTTGCTAAAAGGCAAGGTCAAAGTAGGGAAATTTGCTGGGAGATTCTCACAACAATCTGGTAAGAACTCTTGAGGGTGGGCTGGCAGCAGTGGTTTTGACCATGCCTCTTGTCTGATGATTCTTGCCAAAAAGACATCCACTTTCTGGTTGAATTCCTCTAGCCAAAGATAACTCACTTCCCACTATGACTATCTGAACTTCTCTGTGGATGCTGAGTTTTAGTTATTCCTTTTAATGAGCTGGAGTCTATCTTCTATAGGCTCATCATTTTGGTCCTATCCCTGGAGTTCCTTAAAGCCAAATCTTGCTCCTCTCCTTTGTGACCATGTCCTCTTAGGTCTCCTCTTCTCTAGAATTAATACACCCAGCTCTTGACTCCTTCACCATATGCATTGTTCCAGCCATGCTTCCCATCTTGGGTACCTTACTGTGAAGGTTCTTTAGTTTAAGAGCTATATCTTTACCATCTTGGCAATATGGGGCCACAAGGAAGCAAAGACTGTGAACTGAGTCTCTGCCTTCTGCAACATTTCACCACTGATATTTCCATGTCTCAGCTCCTATCTATCTATCTATCTATCTATCTATCTATCTATCTATCTATCTATCTTACAGTGTAGACTAATTCCTTTCCATATCTTCTTTTGGGGGCCTGGTAAGAGTTAACATCTAAACAAACTCACACCACTTTGCAGATGACAGTAAACACCAAGTATAAAATTATCCTTATAAAACATATCTTTCCATAATGTGGTCCAAAGCATAGAGAATATTTTTACTAAATCTAGCATTTCCTGCCATTAACATTTTCCTTTTGCAATCTCCAGACAGTGTTATGAGTGAGTTTTGTGTTCTAAAAAGCTACATAAACACTCTCACCTCATAATCCACTGTAATGGCATTAGTTGGATGACCACAGGCTTTATGTCTTCTCTGCCTTTTCTCCTAAGTGTAACAACAGTAGAGTGTTACACCTTTCAGAGCTGGTTGAGATAATGTCTCTTAAGAATGAGCTTGAGAGGTAGCATTACACTGACATTTTGAGAACAAAATGGGTGTATGAACCTTGGCAAAATTCCCATTCCAGTTGGTAGCCAACAAGCCATCACACATGCATTTGTGTTGCAATTATTTTGTTAAAATAAAAGCATACTTCAAGTAATGGTAGAACAGGTGAATCTGGGAGTAGCAAGGATGAAAACAATTTCTTTTCTATAAACTGTCACAAAGGGGTTGGAGCATGTGCTGGACAAAGAGGGACAAATGCATTTTAGATCTATAATCATTTATCAATTATCAAATGCCTATCAAAACAATGGACTGGGCTCTGTACTCTGCTGTAAGGATAAACATAGGAGTTGAGTCGTTGGTAGACTTTAAGTGGGGAAGAAAGAAATGTGTTTAGATATTTGCAATGCTAGAAGGAGGTACAAAGCAAAGATGCAATATAAAGGAGGCAGTGATTAACACCCTGAAAATTGTTTAGCAGTTCTCTAAGGATACCAGTATAAAACATACCAAAGGGCTCTAATGACACAGAAGTAGCATGAGCTTAGCATAAAACAGGCCTAATTCTGGAATCTGGAATCTTCCCCCTTGGCAGAAACGTCTATGTTCCACTCAATATCCATTTTCTCTTCTTCCTTAGAAAAAGCAAGGAAAAAAATCCTAGTTTCATTTAGGATGATGGCGCCCAAGTAGAAGTAGACATTTTCCAACTGCCTTACAGTTTGGTGTGGTCATATGCCTAATCACTGCTAAAGAGAATAAGCCAAAGGTGATGTGGTGGTTTCTTAAAGAGAGCTCACACAGCTGGCAAATGCCCCTCTGTGTTTCGTTCTTGTTGTCTGGAATGTAGATGGTGACAGCTGAAGCCCAGGCAGCCATTTTGGAGACTAGAAGCTGCATGCTAAGAAGGTAGATGCTAAAGATAGAAGTTGTCTAGGGTCTCTGATGAATCTGCAGGGTAGTTATACCTGTCCTGGATTGCCTTCCTATGAATTCCTTTATCTGAAAGAAACATGATATTCAATCTTGTATATGTTGTCTTTACTTCCAGCCTCTGTCACTAGCAGTGAACAAAATTCCTAACTCATATATTCTATTCATTGTTAAATGGAACATATAAACTAGCACATAGAAGGCATCCAGTAAGCATGTTTTTTCTTTCATCTACCCACACATCTCCTTATAGGAAAACTCTTAATTTGGAACCTAATAAAACTTAGAGATGGTGATTAAGGAGACATCACTTTAAGGTAGGAGAGATGACATTCAAAAGGGAGCTCTCAAGAGGACAATTATCTTTTTGTGTGTGTGAAACATTTGTTTCAAGTAAGAACTGAAGAATGAAATTTTGTGAAGTTTAGAGATGATGTGAAGCACTCCATGTTGCTCCCTCCTTGTCAAGTCACTTGTGGTGCCACTGAGGTCACATAGAAATGTTTTATAAAGGTCCCAATCAGACATATTTAAGACAGGCTTGGGTAATGGGTAACAGAAGTGGCCTGACTTGGTGGCTAGGCACAAGAAACTAGACAGAGGGTCAATGAAGGATAGAGTTGTTCAGATGTCAACCACTAGAGTTAGGCTGCTTATAGAGGTCAGCTGGACCAGGAGGGGCAGATATCCTGAAAGAGTAATATGGCACTGTAACATGAGAGGTCAGGTAAGGGAAACAACAGGTTCCATAAGAGGGTGGCCAGAGAACGGACTCTGGGTTCCAGTTAAGAATGTCATCCATTTCCTAAAAGTAGACTTACATCCAAATAGCTACAACTATATGAGAGAAGACTGTTAAATTGAGCAGGAATGAAGATAGCCAAAGTTTAAATGGCATGTATATAAAAAGGGATTTGAGAAAGACCAGCAGATGCCAGCAACACATTGAGCTAGCTCTAGTCAGTAGAGGAGGTTGACAGTGGGCTGTTTCTAGCTGTCCTCTTCATTTATTTGACAGCCTTATCAGTGACCCATGCTCCTCTAGTGCTAAAGACACAATGCAGGGGCACCAAGGCTGCTTCTGGAAAGAGAGCTGTGCTGCTTATAGGACTCTTGCTGATGCTCAAGCAGAGCCTATGAGGAAGGAAAGCATCAAGTCATCTTTAGAAGGTGAGTGTCTCTAGGTCCTAAAACAAATATATACAAATTTTTATAATATCATCCCCATAGTGGCCCAAAGCATAATAGCTGAGGTGTCCATCAGTAGAAGACTTGATAAAAAATTGGTGGTAGATTCATACAAGGAGTCCTACTCAACAACCAAAAGGATAGAAGCACTGGTGCATGCATCAACAAGGGCAAGTCTGGAAAGCTAAGCTCAGTGAAGGAAGCTGTGTCCTTGTTCCTTCCTGGCCAGCTCCCTCACTTCCTCCTGCATACTACTAAGGGCAATCTCCATTTTGATTTGTTTTTCTATGACAGACGAGCTTTCCCTGTTCTAGAGCTTCATACAAATGGAACACACGATATGTACTCTTTGGGGTAAGACTTCTTTCACTCAGCATGTTTTTGAGATTCAGCCATGCTGATACCATGTGCATCAGTAGTTCATTTATTATGATTATTTTTCCTGAATGATGCTCCACTGGTGCTCCATCTTCCAATAATCCATGGATTGTTCATTATTCTTCTACAGATGGACACCTGGGCTCTTTCCAATGTATGTGTGTGTGTGTGTTTTAATAATTATGGGTACAGATGCAATGAACATACCGTGCAAGTCTTCTTATAGACACACATTTTATTTATCATGCATAAATGCATAGGATAGGTGATATTTAACTTTATAAGAAAGTAGTGGACATTGTCCAATGGTTGTACCATTTTTAAAAAAGATTTTATTTATTTATTTGTCAGAGAGAGAGAGAGCAGAAGCACAGAGAGTTGCAGGCAGAACAGGCAGAGCAGGCAGAGGGAGAAACAGGCTCCTCACTGAGCAAGGAGCCTGATGTGGGACTTGATCCCAAGACCTTGGGATTATGACCTGAGCCGAAGGCAGATGCTTAACTTACTGAGTCACCCAGGTGTCCGGGTTGTATCATTTTTCACCTTAACCAGCAACATAGGAAATTTCTGATCACTCTGCATAGTTGTTAATATTTATTATTGTCCATCTTTTTAATTTTTGCCATTTTGGTGTGTCTGTAGTGGTAGCTCATTGTGGAGAATACTATTGTTAGATATATGAAGTAAAAATACATAGACTTATAAGGAAAAATATTTATCTTGAGAAAGATGAAAATATTTAAAATATATGAAATACAGTACTGTGTGTTCTTCCTTAATAACATTAAATAATAACATCTAGCATAAGATCAGATAATTATCATTTTGAGGCCATAAGGAGAATACATAAGATGTTAAGACAGCTCTGATAACTACATTGATATGAACTATCTATGATATCTATTGATGATTAAGTTCAAGGTATGACTAAGACAACTATAATTATTGCTTATAGTCATAATAGAAGGAAAATGAAGGTATAATATTTTCCACTGAAGTTTACAGACCCCAGTGAAAAAGCTCTGGTATGAGGTGCCTGGGTGGCTCAGTCATTAAGCATCTGCCTTTGGCTCAGGTCATGATCCTGGAGACCTGGGATTGATCCCCACATCAGGCTCCCTGCTCAGTGGGAAGCCTGCTTCTCCCTCTCCCACTCCCCTTGCTTGTGTTCCCTCTCTGTGTTTCTTTCTGTCAAATAAATAAATAAAATCTTAAAAATAAAAGAAAAAAAAAGAAAAAGCTCTGGTAGGGAGGCTATAAAAACATTCCAGCTGAGATGATGGTAAGATTAGGGAATCTCTTGGGTGCTATCTAATTCTGAGATTCTACCTGTTATGACACAACCAATTCTAAGGTCAAGGCATCAACTGGATAGAACTGTATAGAAATGAGATCTTGGGAGCAATTATCAAGGAGGAAGGTTGGTGCCCAGAGAAGCAGGTAGATGGCAAGGTGAGAAGAGGCAAGTCAAAAGGGAAGAAAGCATGAAGCATGTAGTTCCACATGAAGGCGGACAAATCTCCTGTTCTAACTCAGTGGCTCATCACCACGTCTGCTCTTCAGAATCATTTATGGTGGTTTGAGAAATAAAAATAAACTGTCTTGGTTCTAGTCCTAAAAATTTTGATTTCATTCTGGGTGAGACCTGGAAATCAGTATATTAAAAAAAGCCTTGGTGGATTAAATGAACCCTGATGGTTGTGAACTACCATTCTAAATAGGTGTGTGCTATAATGTAACTGACATGAAAGAATGGGCTGGATGGGACAGCAGGCCAGTGCGGTCAAGGCTGAGAGGAAGCCAAGGGGCACACGGGTGATTGTGGATGGGCAGGTTAAAGGCTGATAGATAAGTTAAGGGAGAGGGCTGTAGGCTCCTTGGGAAGGTTCCTTAGAGTCTTGACTGGGCATTCATCTCACTAGGCATTCAAGACCAGGATTAGCATCACAGTGGGTTATTTATGTGGAAGTGGGTATGAGCTCATATTAGTCAGCATTCTCCAGAGAAACACAGCTAATAGCATAGGTATGTGTGTGTGAATGTGTGTGTGTGTATATATATATATATATGACATCTAAGAATTGGCTCATGTGATTATGAAAGCCAAGAAGTCCCATGATCTGCTATCTAGAAATGGGAGAACCAGAAAAGCTGATAGGGAGTAATTCAGTCCAAGTCTAAAGGCCTGAGAATCAGGGTCCTGATGGTGCTAAGTCTGAATCTGAGTCTGAAAAGCAAAGAACCAGATGTACCGATGTTCAAGGGCAGGAGAAGATGGAGGTTGTCTCGGCTTAAGCAGAGAGAGAGAGAATTCCCCTTTCTTCTGCCTTTTTGTTTTATATGCTCCTTTAAGGGAGTGGACAATGCCCACCTCATCTGAGAGAGCCATCTGCTTTACTCAGTTCACCAATTCAAATGCTAATCTCTGCCTGAAACACCCTCACAGACACACCCATAAATAATGTTTTACCGGGCTCCTCTGGCATTCTGTAGCCCAGTCGAGTTGACACAGAAAATTAACCATCACAGAGCTTTACAACTGATAGAGATTTAAAAACAGATAGCTTTTATTCCTTGCTTACTTCCTTTACGCTTAGTGTCAGGTGTTTAAACATCTCCAGTGTTCAGAAGCACCCAATTACCAATAATGGTACCTAGATTTTTGTCTTTGTGTTCTGAGTCTCAGGTTTTTTTTTTTTTTTGGTTTTGTTTTTTTGAAGGTTTGGGTGGAAATCAAAGGCATCTGTGTTAACTGAATTCAATGGAAATACACACCAACGATACCAGGTTGGCCTCTGAACATTGAAGTAGATTAGACTAAACATTTCACCACACCCTCTTAAACAGTGTAAGGGTGAATGGCACATGTGGAGGTCCAGTTCACCCTGTCTTCTATAATGTTAAACATATTTCAATAAAAGTTGGTTTGTATAGAGAAGCTTTAGAGAAAATGAAAAGAATATAAAATAATGGTAATTGTAATAAACATATAGTATATATGTGAACATTATTCTCAAAATAATCACCTTGAAAGAATGATTATATTAGACTCCCATTGTTCAACACGTTCCTAAGGCTCCTTTCTAGGAACTAGCTCCAGAGTCATTTCTATGATCACAAGCTGTGATCACTATATGGGACCTGATGGATGTGCTTTCTCAAATTCACGTGGTCTGCCCGGGCTGGGTAGCTCTATTCCATTTGCAGGGTGGGAAGCTCCACCTGCCACCCTCATTCCTGGCACTGTCATTGGCCTTGGCCTCCGTAATGATGGTGACTGGGTTTTTGAGATGGCTTCCACAGAACCTTCCACAGTGAGAGCCCAGGACCAGTAGAGGCAGCACCAGCGAGGCTATGGCTCCTCCACTTACCTAGCGGAGATTCAGTTCTCCCTCACTGAGGACAGCGGTTCCTATTCTTTATGCCCAGAGGGGCTGGATCATACAAATGTGAAGCTGGAGCTGTTAGTATCCTGTGGGGAAAACTAAACTAAGAAGTAGGAGACAGGAGGGAATGGCAGATAAATGCCAGACCCCTTCTTTCTCTGATGGCCTCTAAGGTGTGGCGGTTATTTATGTCCTATCCCGGGGCACTCTGTATGGACAAGCCACCAGATGTGTTTTCTCATAACGTGTGAACAGTGTATTAAAGTAGTACCCCACCATTCTGACACTGCAGCTCCTAGCAGAGCGTTAACATAGAAGCTCCGTGTCAGGCTATTTTCTAAGGTATGGGGCCTAAGACCACACATGGCTCAATTGACTTTTTCATTAGACTCATCCAAAATCAAGGAGCACATCTCCCTGGCATTTGGGAGAGTAAGAATAATATTTCCAATATGCTAAAAGAAAAGTCCAATAGAGTAGTTTCACAGTAGAAACAGTAGTGAAAACAAGGTTTGGCCATCCCATGGGCTGGGAATAAGACCACAGTTTTTTTTTTTAAAGGTAGAAGTATAATTAAGATACAGAGCCATATTAGTTTCAAGTATACAATATAATGATTCAATAATTCTATACATTACTCAATGCTCATCAAGATAAGTGTGCCCTTATTCCCCTTTATCTCTTTCATAGCTCTCCCTACCCCATTATCCTCTAGCAGCAACCACTCTTTTGTTCTCTGTATTTACATATTTTTTTGTTTGTTTCTTCTGTTCTTTGTTCATTTGTTTTATTTCTTAAATTCCATGTCTGGGTGAAATCTATACTATTTGTCTTTCTCTGCTTGACTTATTTCACTGAGCATAATACCTTCTAGGTCCACTCATGTTGCACATGCCAAGATCTCATTCTTTTTATGGCTGAGTAATATTACATCATATACAAACACACACACATATGTGCACACGTGCACTCACACACACACACACACACACACACATCCCACATCTTCTTTATCCATTCATTTATCACTGGGCACTTGGGTTACTTCTCTATCTTGGCTATTGTAACCAGTGCAATAAACATAAGGGTTCATATATCTCTTTGAGTTAATGTTTTCATTTTCTTTTGGTAAAACCCCATTGTAGAATTCCTGAATCATATGGTAATTCTATTTTCAAATTTTTTGAGAAAATTCTATACTGTTTTCCTCAGTAGCTATACCTATTTGCATTTCCACCAACAGTGTACCAAGAATCCTTTTTCTCCATGTCTTCACCAACACTTGTTTTTTGTGTTTTCATTTTATGTCCAAAATATATTAAGAACTTACACAACTCAATACCAAAACCCCCCAAATAATTTGATTAAAAATGGGCAGAGGACTTGAATAGATATTTTTCTAAAGAAGACAGGCAGATGGCCAACAGACACACGATAAGATGTTCATCATCACTCATTATCAGGGAAATGAATATCAAAACCACAATGAGATATCACCTTACACCCATCAGAGAGGCTAAAATGGAAGACAACATGTCTTTGGAAGTATATACTCGGGTATATTTGTTTAAAATAACTTGAAAATTTTTATTTAGAATAATCTGCCATTCTCTTATTCTGTTTGTCCTATTTTCCTTCATAGACTTTATGAGTGTCTGAAATTATATTATTCTGTCCTTTTTTTATCTCTCCTTAGCTTACTGAAATGAAAACTCTACAGGCATCTTATCAGTCCAGTTTATGGCTAAATTCCTACCACTTTGAGTAGAGGAGCGAGAATCCCTGTATTGCATGGTTAAAAGAAACTTCAGGTATTCCTAAGCATTCATTTACTCACTCATTTATTGATTAATGGGTTTAAGAAAAATTTATGCAAACAGATCTGTTTTTTCAATTATCTCCCTTAAAAGTGTCTGAATATTTTCCTCGTGAACATTTCTTGTGACTGAAAGCCCACCAGGCTTAAAGAACCACGTATCGTTTCAAGTAGAGCTGATAGTCATCTGATACAAACTTATTTAAATGCGTGCATTGGTAAAATAATGAAATACTTTCATTTTAGTTAATAAGTATATAATTGTTACTATGAGAAACTATATGATTAATTTATATTATTTCTAATATGCACTCATTAGTTAAAATTAATTATCATAGGATGTCCCAACTATGATCATAGTTAAATAGATTTTCTAACACAGAATGATTGAAATGATTGTAAAGATGTTGAATAAGAGAATATTTGAGATAGTTTTATAAGAATTAGAAAACTTTGAGTGTAATTATTAATTCAACAAACACTGGAAGAGGCTTCTACATAATGTATAACATCATTCTGATAAAGAGAACTTTCTATTTAATGATTCTGAAAGTATCTAATGATGCCATGGCAACAGTGGCCATGAAACCAGGTCGTGAGGACAGGGCATGGATGCTGGATAACCCACTGGGCTGGGTCTATTCAGTGGACCAATATGATAGCAGCTTAGGGGTGTGTGATCCTCATCCCCTGCTCCAGGTCGACCCATACTGGCAGCAGCATTGCATACAGTCAAAGGCCAGGCACTACAGGTGTGGGGCACATGGAAAGTGTTCACATCGAGGGCTGGGCCCCATTCAGCTGCCCTCTGGATGCATTGAAGTGCTGGACATTAATAACTTAATGACTCTCACCTATATGGAGGAGTCAATGGACACTCTTTATACCATTTTGTTATGTCAAATTATGACTCAGACAGGGACATCACTAGCTGGAGACCCATATCCAACAATAGACCATGTAAGAAATTTGACTTGGATATGATCATAATGCTTTAATGAATGCTTTGTACCATGCCTTCTATGAATGATGACGATGTCTGGTCAGTAGAGTATTTAAAATTCTCTGTGTTTATTGTTGCTGCTGTTGTAAATTGCCCCTTCTCACTGTGAAAAAAATCATTTTTAAAGTGGTTTAAGACTCACAAGAAGCTGCAAGAACAAGGCAGCATTCCTGTGTACCCTTCACCCAGCTTCCCCCAATAATAATAATGTACACAACCACAGTACATTGTCCAAATCAAGAAACTAATATGATGTAATACCATTAACTGGAGTTCAGAACTGTTCAGGTTTCACCAAGTTTTACATGCACTCTTTTGCGCATGTGTATGTGTGTTGGGGGCAAGTGATTACCTTTATTTTTAAAGAGTCTTTCCTTAGGTTCTCTGTGCTAAGATCTTGGAGTTTTAGCTATTGCTACATGGAGGTGGAGGTAGATGCCTACATGAGTGCACCCCCACGAACTCACATTCCTTTCTCTTAAGAATATTCATCCCATATGGAGGAATAGACCATGTTTATTAATCACTCCAGAAAGTATGTAATTTCATTAGATTGAGCTCTGTCTCTGGGCATTCAGTCATAGGAGGGAACGGCTCCCCAGCGACCCAGAGCTCCTACGACACGCTCTGTGGAGACTGTGCTTTGGGGCCAGCTGCTCGAATGCACTGCTGGAATCCCAGGCAGAAATGTGTAATGGCATGCCAAGGGCTGCTGAGCTGTCATGGCCCTAGCAGGGTTATTTGTGGCTTCCAAGGAAGGGCCATAACCTTTTATGTTATCCACAAATCTCAGCCTTCAGGAGTCAGGGAGAAAATGCAACCATGCTGTTTGACCTAGCTAGTGTTTTCCCCACCTTGCTCCCCTCCCCCTTCCACTGCCATTCCACTCTCAGCCCTGAGAAGCCTGCATAACTATTCCAGAAAAAAAGGGACACTACCTTTACATTGCACCAGGTGCACCTGAAATGGCCAGATACCCCTTCTGATTAGATGAAGGAAGGTCCAAGAAACTCAGTTACAAATGGAAACTATTTATTTTTATTAACATATAATACATTATTTATTTTAGGGGTACGGGTCTGTGATTCATCAGTCTTTCACAATCCACAGCACTCATCATAGCACATACCCTGCCCAATGTCCACCACCCAACCACCCCATCCCTCTCTCCCCCTCCACTCCAGCAACCCTCAGTTTGTTTCCCGAGATTAAGAGTTTCTTATGGATTGTCTCCCTCTGATTTCATCTGGTTTCATTTTTCCCTCCATTCCCTTGGATCCTCTATCTTGTTTTTCAAATTCCTCATATCGGTGAGATTGTATGGTAATTGTCTTTCTCTGATTGACTTATTTCACTTAGCATAATATCCTCTAGTTCCAGCTGTTGTTGCAAATGGCAAGATTTTGCTGTTTTTGATGACTGCATAATATTCTGGTATATGTGTGTGTGTGTGTGTGTGTGTGTGTGTGCGCGCGTGCGCGTGTGCGACATATTCTTTATTCATTCATCTGTTGTTGGACATCTAGGCTCTTTCTGTAATTTGGCTATTGTGGATATTTCTGTTATAAACATTAGGGTACGCATGCCCCTTTGGATCACTGCATTTGTATCTTTAGGATAAATACCCAGTAGCGTGATTGCTAGGTTGTAGAGTAGCTCTATTTTCAACTTTTTGAGGAACCTCCATACTGTTTTCCAGAGTGGCTGCACCAGCTTGCATTTCCACCAACAGTGTAGGAGGCTTCCCCTTTCTCACATCATCACCAGCACCTGTCATTTCCTGACTGGCTAATTTTAGTCATTCTGACTGTTGGGAGGTGGTATCTCACTGTGGTTTTGATTTGTATTTCCCTGATGCCAAGTGATGTTGAGCATCGATATGTTGTTTTTCATGTGTTTTTCATGTGTCTGTTGGCCAACTGGATGTCTTCTTTGCAGAAATTGTCAAACATGTCTGTTCATGTCTTCTGCCCATCTCTTTTTTTTAAAAGATTTTATTTATTTATAATAAATAAATATTAGAGAGATCCAATTAGAGAAATACAGTGAGAGAGGGAACACAAGTAGAGGGAGTGAGAGAGGGAGAAGCAGGCTTCCTGCTGAGCAGGGAGCCTGATGCAGGGCTTGATCCTGGGACTCCAGGATCATGACCTGAGCCAAAGGTAGACGCTTAATGACTGAGCCACCCAGGCACCCCTTCTGCCCATTTCTTGATTGGATTATTTCTTTGGGTGTTGAGTTTGAGAAGTTCTTTATAGATTTTGGATACTAGCTCTTTATCTGATATGTCATTTGCAAATACCTTCTCCTGTTCTTCCAGTTGTCTTTTGTTTTGTTGACTGTTTCCTTTGCTGTGCAAAAGCTTTTCATCTTGATGAAGTCCCAGTAGTTCATTTTTGCCCTTGCTTCCCTTGCTTTTGGTGATGTTTCTAGGAGGAAGTTGCTGTGGCTGAGGTCAAAGAGATTGCTGCCTCAAGGATTTTGATGGATTCCTGTCTCACATTGAGGTCTTTCATCCATTTTGAGTCTATTTTTATGTGTGGTGTAAGGAAATGGTCCAGCTTCATTATTCTGCATGTGGCTGTCCAATGTTCTCAACACCATTTGTTGAAGAGACTGTCTTTTTTTCCATTGGATATTCTTTCCTACTTTGTCAAAGATTAGTAGACCACAGAGTTAAGTGTCCATTTCTGGGCTCTCTATTCTGTTCCATTGATCTATCTGTCTGTTTTTGTGCCAGTACCATACTGTCTTGATGATTACAGCTTTGTAATAGAGCTTGAAGTCTGGAATTGTAATTCTGCCAGCTTTGGTTTTCTTTTTTCAACATTGCTTTGGTTAGTTGGGGTCTTTTCTGGTTCCATACAAATTTTAGGATTATTTGTTCCATTTCTTTGAAAAAAGTTGATAGTATTTTTATAGGGGTTGCATTAAATGTGTAGATTGCTCTAGGTAGCATAGAAATTTTCACAATATTTATTTTTCCAATCCATGAGCATGGAATATTTTTCCATTTATTTGTGCCTTCCTCAATTTCTTTCATGAGTATTCTATAGTTTTTTGAGTAACAGATTCTTTGCCTCTTTGGTTAGATTTATTCCTTGATATCTTATGGTTTTGGGTGTAGTTGTAAATGGGATCAACTCCTTAATTTCTCTTTCTTCTGTCTTGTTTTTGGTGTATAGAAATGCAACCGATTTTTGTGCATTGATTTTATATCCTGACTCTACTGAATTCCTGTATGAGTTCTAGCAGTTTTGGAGTTGAGCCTTTGGGTTTTCCACATAAAGTATCATATCATCTGCAAAGAGTGAGAAACTTTTTAATTTGAGGCCCTGAACATTCTGTGGTATTTGCCAATAAGACAGAAAAGTCAAACTTCTTGATTGGGACAATTTGAATGGCAGCTCTGCACTAGGGACAGTCACGTCTGTCTGCACTCCTGTATCTTCCATCAGATCAATGAGGATGTCACAGCTCAAGTGTCTCCTGTGTTTTGCAGGGCACCAGCAGGAGTTTTCTGTTGTCACTTGACTTAAAAGCAGGACTTTAATTACTGTTCCTCTAGAAACTTCTTTGATCTACCTGTATATTTATTCACTTACTTCATTCAACAAGGAATCAAATCAGTGAAATGTTTACAAGTGTGGGTTCTGGAATAGACAGTCTTGGGTTTCAATCTTATCTCTAATGCTTACTGGTTGGACGGCCTTGAGATTGGGCTGGTATCATGGTTGAACTGTGTTCCCTCAAAGTTCATCTGTTGAAGTCCTAGCCCTCAGTACCAAAGAATATGACTTTATTTGGAGAAAGAATATTTATATAGGTAACCAAGTGAATAGGAAGTCATTAGAGTAGGCCCTAATTCAGTATGGCTGGAGTTCTTTATATAAAGGGGAAATGTGGACATAGACATGCAGAGAGGGAGGACACCAGATGGAGGTGAAGGTGGAGATCAGGGTGGTGGTTCTACAAGCCAAGGAACACCAAAAAATCTTCATAGTCCACCAGAAGCCAGGGAGACACCTGGAACAGACACTTCCCTCACAGCCCTCAGAAGGGACCAACCTTGCCAATACCTATGCCTCTCATCTCCAGAATTATTACATGATAGGGCTCTGTTGTGCAGGCCACTCAGTTTATGGTATTTTGTAATAGCTTCCTTAGAAAACCAATACATCTAGTTATTCAATAATTTGAGATTTAATTTTCTTATCGCTAAAGTACAAATGGTAATTTTAGCAATGACACTCAGTGTGGTCCCTAGACCAGCAACATCAGCATCACCTGGTAAGTTGTTAGAAATTTAAATTCTTAGGTTCCCCACTCCAGATTTACTAAATCAGAAATTTTGAACATAGGACTCAGAGTCATGTGTTTTAACAAGCCCTTCATGTGATTCTAATGCATGCTTAATATTGTATAGTATTGTACAGTATGAATAGTATTATAGTGAAGATTATATCAGAATAATGTATTTAAAGCTCTTGGCATAGTGCCTGACATATAGTACATACCTAATATATGATTAACTACAATCAGATCTTCTCAAATATTTATTGAACACATAAGGTGTTCTAGTTAGAGGTGTAAAGATATATAAAATATTGTTGTTCAATAAACTGGTGAAATTCACAACCATGAGAAAGGCATATATGTAATGATTAACAATAGTGCTGTTAGGTGTTTTAGCATTATTGTGTAAAATATGCTTTGGTAAAAAGAATATGCTTTAGTAACATAGTAGATGCACTAGGACAGTGGAAATTCAAGGTAGATGTTGATAGATAGGTGATAGATAGATAGATAGATAGATAGATAGATAGATAGATAGATGTATCAAGTAGAGGAGGAATCTCCAAAGTGTGATTTATTATTATTAAAATGATGCTTTGTCTTTACATAAGTTTTTCTGAATTCTTAGAACAGACCTGTGGTATAAGATACTATTAGAAAAAAAAAAGATACTATTAGAAAAATAATAATAGTACCTAACTATTAAGGGCATAATAGTAATGCCTAGTGTAAAGCTGGGAAGGTTAAATTATATTATGCATGTTGTGTTTTTAGAGCAGGGGTAGGCATATAGGTAGTTCTCACTAAATTTTGTTAGCATTATTATTATTTACATACACTGTTTTCATTGTAAATATAGAACTGAGACTCAGAACAGCAAAATAACTTGCTACAAAGGACGTATATAACTTGCTATAAAGACACAACCAAAGAGACTCATTTCAAGCCCTCTGCATATGGTCCCCATCTGTACTATCCCCACTATGTCGTTCAGTGCCTTGTATGAGACAGGTAGATTTTTTTCAGCCCTTGCTACAATTCCCATGACTCTCCCACTAGAATGTCTGCTCTGTAACTTGTGTCCCCCATTCAAGTGACTGTAATAAAGCATCTCACTCCAGCGTCCAGTGGCTGCATGTTCTGATGTTTCAGAGAGAATAAAATATCAAGTCCTGGGATTATGATTTTTGGATGGATCATCAGAATGGTGGACATTTGGAGTGAAGGAGATTATGTCAGGCTACAAGTTTGCCCAGACACTCAAGAAACCATTTTGCTGTTTCCCTTTTAATTTGGCGCTGACCATCAGGCCAGACTTGCTGTGAAGATCCCATTGTAGTGTCTGAGGTCCATGAAGGAGAGCAGAGAACTTTCTGGCCATAAGAGATCTGGAGAACGTGAACTCTGAAACACAGCCTAGAAGTCCTTGGCTTGTGAAGTAGGACAACTTTATCCTCCATGAACCTGTAATTTGAAATAGCTGACCTTCACCCAAGGCCCTCTGACCTCTGACCCTGGCCTTTCATTTCAAATCTATCTCCTGCCATGTGTTTGCAGACTCCTGCAGTTCCAGCCAGACTACTTATTCACTTACCTATGTCCCTGAGCACCATCACACCATATGTCAGGCGGGCACTGGGGCAGCGGTGTATGATAAGGGAAGAGGCCTCTTTTTTTGTTTTTTTTTTTTTAAATATTTTATTTATTTGACAGAGAGAAACACAGCCAGAGAGGGAACACAAGCAGGGGGAGTGAGAGAGGGAGAAGCAGGCTTCCTGCCGAGCAGGGAGCCCGATGTGGGACTCGATCCCGGGTCTCTGGGATCATGACCTGAGCCGAAGGCAGTTGCTTAACCAACTGAGCCACCCAGGCGTCCCAGGGGAAGAGGCCTCTTAAGCTGTTGTCACAACAGTTCCTGTGGCAACCTCTGCATCTTGCTCTAGACCATACTGAAGGAGCTTGTGGGGATGCATAGTCTTAACATCTTTATTTTTATTTTTTCTTTGGCCTGTCTCTCTACTTCTCTAAGTTATTTTTTTCAACTTTCTGCCCTCATTCATCAGTACCCTTTCTGCCTTCATTCATCTGCCCTCATCCCTCCTCCCCACTGCTCTTGACCACATGAGTGGCATTCTGGGAAAATAATGGGCATTGAATAATGCCCCATTCTTCTTGTAGAATCTGTTCTGTGGCAGGGCTTACAGATACACTGTAAGCATGCCAGCATGGGAATAAAGAAGGGAATGTGATGTTCTTTTGTGTCTTAGGAATGGATGTCAATGTTCTTGCAACCACATGAGATTCAGACCCAACCAACTGGAGCCAAATCTCCCCCAACATATCCATATGTTCCCATATGCAAACAAGTATTTCACTCAACATGAATTTATTGAGTACCTCTAATATTGTTACACATAGCCAAATCCTTGTGGATGTGACTGTAATAAAAAAAAAAAAACCAATTCAACTCCTACTTTATTACTGTTGATCATTAGCAAAGCCATCCTTAAGAATTCCTTGAAATTCCTTGAGTTTTTGTTAACCTGACATGCTCATATCTCTGATGGTCAGTAGTTTTTCTTGTGGTTTTTCTTTGAAACAATAGGGAGGTAGGAAGTAAAGTGACAAGAAAGCAGGAATCAGACCTTGACTAGGAACCCAAACTTCTCCCAAACCAATTAGGTGACCTTGGTCAAGTGTAACATTTTATCTATGGGGTAAATGCCTAGATCAAAGGATTGGGCATTTGGGAGACCTGGTCATGGTTGCAGAGCATTCTGAATTATGAAGACATAAAGAAAGTTAGCATTCATTCTTACCTCTTTTGAGTCTTTGACCTGTTATGAAAGAAAATGATGACCACTGTAGCTGATAAACACTCAGTAATCTATCAAGATACAGGTTTATTTCTTATCCACATCAAGTTCAGCTGGTGAAGGAACTGAAGCCAGTTACTGAGCATCCCAACCTGCCATGGATTTTTTTTTTATCTTTAAGATAAGGATACCCAGAGTATCCTGCAATATGGACATTCACTCACAAGATGAGGGAATAGAGAGAAAAGAAAAATTCATACAAGTGTTACAGGTGAGGCCAAAAGAGGCATGCCCAAATGCACAAATTGAGTGGAACTCAATTTCATGGCTGCACCTAAGTACAAGGAAGACTAGTGATTTAATTACCTGTGTGCCTAAAATGAAAAGGAAAGAGATTTGCTAAATGCTTAGCAACCTCTGTCATAGCCTCCTTAAGAAAGCAAATATAAATCTGGACCTTATATCCAAAAATATATATACAAGCACTCAAACACGTGAAAAGAAAATGGTAATTTTTTCTAGAGTCTAACATAAACCCAGAAGCCACAATCTCTGGGATCAAAACCACTGATACTCCAGCTTCTTAGAGGAAGGGGTCGGATAATAAGTGATGGGTACTTGCCAGCATCATTTGAGAGACTCCCTAGTAATAAACAGACCTTGGTCAAAGCCTTTGAGAATTCATCTTTTGGAAAGTGAAACAGGGAATTGCTGTTGACATCTGTGACATGGTTGTTACCTGCTTGGCTTCCCAAGATCTGACCAGGAGAAGTAATTTTCCAAGAACATTTTAGCCCATTTTCTTTACAGACCAACAGAACAACCTACAAAGTGAAGGAAACCAAATGGGAAAGAGTAGGAGAGAAATTGTTTTATTTCTTGTAACCCATTTGATGTCTCCCTATCCCAACACTGAGTCAGTGAATGGAAGGGTTACCATAGGACCCAGCAATCATAGAAGGAATCCTAGAGCAGCTACATGCTCTCAAGATTCCAATGCTCATGGATCATCAAGTATCTCCATATTATGGGTCAAGAGAAGCCGAGCTTAAGACTGACCAAGTGAGAAGTTGAGAATATGGGATGTACTCAGGGTAAATGATAAAATGCAATGAACTCCTTTAGGCAGACCCAAAGTCTTCTTACAAAAGAAGAACATGGTATAGTATATAAGACATGAACTTTGCAGCAAGAAGAATGAAGTACGGATTCTAACTCTGTTACTTCAACTTTAAAGTCTGTGTTTAGCATCTGTTAAAATGGGAGAAAGGACTCAGAGTTGCTGTGAAGATTAAATCAGATAATTTTCCTAAAACACACAACACAATGCCTGATCCACAGTGGGCACATGATAAGTGTTAAAGGTGAAGAGCTGTCTTCAGAGAGAAAAAAAAGAGACACAAAGCAATTCCTGCAGTGAGTATTAGGCAAAAACAGTATAAATTCAAGGATAATTACTAGTAATCAATAGAAACCTTTGGGCAATATTATTTTCATTATTCTGGAACCCATTGTCATGAATAGGGTTGAGTTTGAATTTAGTCTAGAATAGTTGTTATTCATATATATATTTAAGTTATCAAAAAACAAGATCAAGCTGGAATGAGGGCCTGTCAGTCTCCCACACCCTCCACTAGAGGAGTAAGAAGACTCCAGCTGGGGGGCTGTTGAATCCACAAATCTCATCAGCTACTCACTATGAATCCTAGGAATTCTTTGGCTTTGGGGAAAGAAGACAAGTTCCTTTTGGGAGAAAATATATCAAGACAGGAACCAAACTGCAGGACTACTCTGTCCAGAGGAAATTATGACTCCTCAGGTCAAGTGGAATTTATGGGATATTTAACAAACCCTTAATTAATGTGTCCTGAAGACATTAATTTGCACCTTCTTAACCCAGTCCCCCTATTTTGGGAGCAGAGAAAGAAAGTAGGAGACTTTCACCTCAGGTTCTTTATTTCTATCTCTGTCATTCAGTGCATAACATGCATATTCATACAGATTGTCAAGGGTGATTCTTGTCAAGGCAAAATCAAACAAACAAAAACAAGGGGTTCTCTTTGGGATGGTACAGTTTGTAAGAATTCTAATTCTCATTTTACAAAGGGAGAGGAGTATCATCTAAAGAGATTTATAGAAGCATATTTTTTTTTAAAAGTTATTTTATTTTATTTTATTTTATTTTTTAAAGATTTTATTTATTTGACAGATAGAAACACAGCCAGAGAGGGAACACAAGCAGGGGGAGTGAGAGAGGGAGAAGCAGGCTTTCCATTGAGCAGGGAGCCCGATGCGGGGCTCGATCCCGGGTCTCCGGGATCATGACCTGAGCCGAAGGCAGTTGCTTAACCAACTGAGCCACCCAGGCGCCCCTAGAAGCATATTTAACAGGGAGATAAGAGAGAAGAGGGAGCTCCTTAAACAAAAATAAGGCTGTTATATTACAGATTGTGAGCTAACTGCCTATCTCCTCCTGCCAGTGGATGAGCAGGGCAGAGCTTGATTCTTAGTCTAGGAATTTCATGGCCTTACCATCTAGTCTCTCAGACAGTTACCAAGTCTTCTGGAATGGACTGCTCAAATACCATAGAATAGAGAGTGACATCTGGAGTTCTATGGGAAAGATGGACGGGCCAAGAAGAGAAAGAATCTCCCTGCGACCAACCAGAGGAGCCTCAAGGAACAGGTTAGAAGGCAGATGCATATCTTAATTTAGGTTCCTCTAAGATCCTGAGGTAAAAACTTGGGTACAGATAGTTTATTTGGAAGATAGTTCTAGGACACACAGGTATGGCCATGGAGAAAGAAGGAGGGAAAGTCCATAATCTGTTTAAGGTCTTTTGAAAAACTGTGTAGAATATATCTCAGAATTTCCCCACTCCAGAGGAGTGCCTCCCATTGGCCATGAGTTGAGGCTTGCCCTGGAGTGTAAATTCTCCCACTCCCCACACACTTCTGCATGGAGGATGAATGTGGCAAAGCCTACTCCTGTGGCCTGCACAAGGACCTCAGACAGAGGAGATGAAAGTCATAAGCCCTTCATATATAAAGCAGGGAACTCTGTTGGCCTGAGGGAATATGGGAGTTAAGCATCAACAGCATCTACCAAAATAATTAAAATGCAAAGAGTCTACCTTCCCCAAATCTTCACAGCTAGTAAAAGGCAGAACTAACATTGGAACACAGGTCCCTTGGGCTCCAAATTATTAAGAGCCCAGAAGAAACTTGAGCTTGAAATAAAATCAAAATTCAATACATGATATTCTGGATTATAGAAGTGTGCTATGACTCATTGCCTAAGATAGAAATTGAGATACCACTTCTGGTAAACAAGAAGAGATTGAAAACAGTGGAAGAGAACAAAAATTGTATGAAACAATTAAAATAATCACTGGAAGCATTAACAAGTAGAATTGACAGTGTGGAAAATTGAGTTAGCTAAGCAGAAGCTAAACCCAAAAAATAAATCAAGAACACAGAGATTACTACTAGCAGAGAAATAAAGGAAATGTTAGAAAATTGACATTGAGCATGGCATGTCAATATACATATAATAGAATCTCTTATAGATTATATGGGGAAGTGAATGATCAATACCATGGCAATAGAGAGACATGATCAGATCTTCAAGTATAATAACCATGTTCATAATGAAAACATAGATCATCAGCTCACTAAGCTAAATCACTAAAGGCCTGTTTGAAAGATTTGGAAGCAGAAAAGAGCTGTAAGGAAGACTGAAAACCAAATCTGATATCTGTAAAGAATACTAGTTATGAACAACTACTATAGTTATAAAGTAGGATTTTTTTCATATAGCATAGAACTGTACACATAAAAATATACATCTACTTCTCTGGTTCATACCATTTACTATAGATTTTATGGTTGTTGTTCTGGTAATTTGGAAATTTGTAGAATTTCAGATATTTAATTGTCCTTATAATCAAATCCATTGTGAACCCATTCTCCCCAAATGCATATTCATCACTCCTATTCCTATCAAACTTTTAGAACTGAGAACTGTCCTTGTTGAGGATAAAGGACAAGAAGAGGAAGAGCTTTCCTGGTTAACATACTCCCACCTTCATCGCCTCCCTAACTTCTGCCCTGAAAGTCTGCACCACTGGGAATGATAATCCACACACATGTATCTCTGTATGTTTTTTTTTAAAGTATTTTTTAATTGGGATACAATCCACATGAAGTAAAACTCATCTTTTGTAGTGCAAACCATATAACCACCATCACAGTGAAGATACAGAGCAAGTTCATCAGACTGAGCAATGCCCTCCAGCTCCTGGCAGCCAGCACCTTCCCCTGCCTTGTGCCTTGACAACCACAAATCTGTTTTCTGTCCTTTTAGTTTTGAAATTTCCGGACATTTTTGTAGTTTTTGACTCTGCCTTCTTCTATTTAGTATGATGCGTTTGAGCTTTATTCACATTGTTGCATGTATCTGTTGCTGATTCATTTTATTGTTGAGTAGTGTTCCATTTTAGATGTGTTCCATAGCTTGTTTATCCATTCAACCATTAAAGGATATTTGTATTTTTGGGGGGTAATTGTGAATAAAGCCATTATACACATTTTCCTTTCAGAGTTTTGTGTAAAATTACGCTTTTCTTTTCACTTGTGCAGGCAGGACGGAGATTGTGGAGGAGGAAGGTAAATTCATTGAATTTTACAAGAAAATGTTCAATTCTTTTCCAGGTGGTTGTGCCATTTTGACTTCCTATCACCAAACTTTAAGTTCTGGTAACAGTGTTGTTAGAAATTGGTATTGTCTCCCCTTCTCCAATCTCAATCTACAAGGCATGATATCTTACTAGGATTTTAATTTGTATTTCCCTAATAACTAATGATCTTGAGTATCATTGTGTGTTCTTATTTACCATTGGTATATATTTTGTAAAATGTCTGTTCAAATCTTTTTGTCCTTTTTAAAAATTATCTTATCATTGAGTTTTGAGGGCTCTTTATTCTGGGCACAGTTCTTTATTAGATAAGTGCTTTTCAAGTATTTTCTTCTAGTATGTGACTTTTCTTTTCATCATCTGAACAAAGTCTTTTGCCCTTCCCCTGATGGCTGAAGTCTTTAGATTCACGGTGGTGTGTTTGGGGTTGAATTATGTCCTCCCAAAATTCATATACTGAAGTCCTGACCTCCAGTACCTCGGAATATGACCTTATTATTTTTTTAAGATTTTATTTATTTGACGGAGAGATCACAGATAGGCAGAAGGGCAGGCAGAGAAAGAAAGGGAAGCAGGCTCCCCGCCAAGCAGAGATCCCGATGCGGGACTAGATCCCAGGACCCTGAGCTGAAGGCAGAGGCCCAACCCTCTGAGCCACCCCAATGTGACCTTATTTTGAGATAGGATCTTTACAGAAGTAATCCAGTTAAAAGGAGGTCATTAGGGTTGGTTTTAATCCAATCTGTCCTTATAAAAGGAGGAAATTTGGATGCAGATATACACAGAGGGAAAATGATGTGAAGGCAGAGGGAGAAAGTGACCATTTGCAAGCCAAAGAGAAAGACCTGAATTGATCCTCTTCTCACCAACCCCAATAACACCCTGATCTTGGACTTCCAGTCTCTAGAACCATGAGAAAAAAAATTGTGTTGCAAAGCCACTCAGTCTATGGCGCTTTGTTATGGCAGCCCCAGGAAAGCAATACACATGGAAGATCTGCGTAGGGTTTCCTTTCTTTCTGACAGCAGTATCTCCTTCCTCCCCAGAGCTGTAATATGAAAGAGGATTTCTCTAGATCCCTACTCGCCTCTATTCTTTATCATCCACATCCAGTAAGGCCTGTGGCAGAGATCCTGTGAGGGAGGGCAAACCACGCTGGTGCACACTGCTCATGTGTACTGGGTGTCTACATTCTCAGGCCAGTTCTCTCTCAGCCTTGAGCATTTTATCAAAAGCTAAGCTTCCTACCTCCTTGTGTGGCAACCCTATTTTCCTTCCCTGTGCTATTCCAGGGAAACCCATGCGTGTCTTTCCTTGGAGGCACCCTTCTTTATTGAACTTTCAGATTCATTGATTTCTCTGTGACCCCAGATCTGGTGGGTTTGAGAAAAATTATGAGTTCCTAGAGTATCCAGCTTTTTCTAGTTTGTCAAGTGGAAGCAATCCTCTTTTTGGTTTTTGACATCCTAAGCAGAATTTAGAAATCTCTTTGCATTTCAGAATCCTGTACACCTTTTGTTTTCTCAAGAATGTCTTTCTCCTGATCTGTTTATTGGGACACTCCAATCTCATATCACAACTCATGGATTTTGTTGTTTCTTCCATGAAGTCTTCCCTTACTCCTGGGGCTAGAGTCATTTGATGAAAATCTGTGTATTTTCATAGCACACTGTGCCCATCTCTATTATTATACTTGTATTACAGTATTTCTTTTTAAAAATATTTTATTTATTTATTTGACAGAGAGAGAGGGAGAGAGACAGAGAGAACACAAGCAGGAAGAAAGGCAGAGAGGGAGGGAGAAGCAGCCTCCCGCTGAGAGGGTAGCTGGACATGGGATTCAATCCCAGGATCCTGGGTTCATGACCTGAGCTGAGGGCAGACACTTGACCCACGGAGCCACCCAGGCACCCCTTACAAGTATTTCTTAACACTCCTACTAGACTGTGAGCCCTCTGAAGGCAGACTCTAGGTCTTTTTGGTTTATCTTACCTGAGCCTTAAGCATAATCACCACTATGTAAGCGTTCAGTAAATGGTCAGAACACATCTAGTTCAACAAAAGGTCTCTTGAGGAAAAGTGTTGAAATGTTGGTCCTCCATTCCAATGGGCCAAAGTAACACTATAAAATTTCACATGGAGGAGAGAAAGACTTCCTGTATTCTTTCTTTTCAGATAACCAGTTGTTCCTCTTTCTTTCTTTCTTTCTTTCTTTCTTTCTTTCTTTCTTTCTTTCTTTCTTTCTTTTCTTTCTTTCTTTCTTTCTTTCTTTCTTTCTTTCTTTCTTTCTTTCTTTCCTTTTTTACAGTATGTACCTTCCTGGTACACCCACGACCAAGAGGAGAAATGTGTTGAGCCATAATGGGTGGTAAGACATAGTGGCTAAGAGCAATGGCTCTGAAATCAGGCTGCCTTAGCATTTGAATCTTGGCCTCAATACTCATCAGCTGAAAGATTTTCCACAACTAAACAGTACAAAAATCTTTCCTCATCTGTATAAGAGTAGCCACTTCAGAGGGATTGTTGTGAAGGTTATATGTGCAACTTGTAGTCAGCACGTGGTAGATGCTTCACCAACACCTCACAATCTGAGTATTCTTGTTGACTATGCCACATCATCTCCCCCACACACCTGAGCCTGGGTCATATTTTCCTCTAGTACAGTCATTTACCTTTAGATCAATGACATCTTTTCCAGAAATCTGTACAGCAATCTTCAAAAGTCACAACCATGAAGTTCACCCTAGCAGATCTTTTGGGAAGTGTGAGGGTTTAATTTTTTACTTATTTATTTCTTATAAAATTTAAATTCCGTTAATTAACATATAATGTATTGTTTTCAGAAGTAAAGATCAGTGATTCATCTGTCTTATATAATACCCAGTGTTCATGACATCACGTGACCTCCTTAATGTTCATCGCTCAGTTACCCCATCTGCCAACCCCCTCTCCACCAGCAATACTCAGTTTGTTTCCTATGATTAAGAGTCTCTTATGATGATTTAATTTTATCTGTCACTGTGACTGGGATAAGGGATGCCCAAATTGCTGGTAAGGCATTCTTTCTAGGTGTCTCTGGAAGGGTATTTCTGGAAGAGATTAGCCTTGGAATTGGTAGACAGAGGAAAGAAGACTGCCTTCCTTGTGGGTGGGTCTCGTCTGATCAGTTAAGGGATAGTTAGAACAAAAAGGTAGAGGAAGAGCAAATCAATTCTCTGCTTGATCTGGGACATCCATCTCTTCTGCCCTTGGGTGTTGGTACAGCTGTTCTTGGACCTTTGGACCCAGACCAGGACTTACATCATTGGATACTGTGGTTCGCAGGCTCTTGGATTTGGACTGGAAGTTACACCATTGGCTCTCCCGGGCCTGAGCTTGCAGATAGCAGACGGTCAGGCTTCCGAGCCTCTATAATTATGTGAGTCAATCCCTCAGAATAAATCTCTTTTTACAGATCTCTATATATCCCATTGGTTCTGTTTTTCTGGAGAACCCTGACTAATATAAGAAGACATACTCATTGGTCCCATCTTAGGAGGGTATTACTGTGGTGTGTGCCAAGTGCCCAAACTGACTGTAGCTGGTACAGAGAGACGGTCTGCAGCACAAGCTACAGTGTTGGGCAGACTTGATTAGGTTTGAGCCCCAGCTCAGCCACTTACACATCAATGCGACCCCAGACAAATCCCATCACCTTGTATACTTTGTTTCTTCACTTTCTAATACCACTGATCATGATCGTTTCAGGCCCCCATGCCAGGTTCATGGCTCATAATCCAGAACAGTCAGCAACATACTCAGTCAAGATTATCCTAAAAGGTTGGCATTTTGCTGCCCACCTGACATTTCCTGTGGCATGTGGAGATGCCAGGCCTCCGGCTTCACCCTCACTCCCTTTCCCAGGCCGGATGGAGCTGGTTTTCCTTTCTGCTGCACAGTCTACAGAGGACTTGGGAAAGGAACAAAGCCCGAAGAACAAACCAGTTACTTTTCCCACTTTTAATAAAAGTTGCTCTGCCCAAAGGTTGCCTGGGGAGGAGTTTGCAGCCATTGGCTAAAGTGGGGGCTCTCTTTCCTCTTGGTGGACACCCATGGATCCTACCTTCCACGACAGCTGTGGGGCAGGGCACACAGGGGATGTGGACCCCTCCGTCCCCAGTCTGTGCCCAGTGTTAGCGAGCTTCACCCACTCAGGACATTCCCTGTTCCATGTTCCACGTCCTTCTAGAAAACTCTGGAAAACTCTGCAAAGCCAGCAGGTAGCCGGCAGCCCATCTGGCACATGGAGAGGCGTCCTGCCATTGTAGCTGCTGGGCGAGGTCTTGGGCCTGACAGGACAGATAAAGCCCTTTGTTCCTGCAAATGGGCCTTTCCTGGCAGTGATGGAATGGCCGGCAGTCCTGCCCCGCTCCTCCTCTCCTGCGGCGGCCATTACCCTAAAGTGGTTCTATTGATCTGCTGACTGTCTGTCTCCTGCCGCTCTCCCTCTCCTCCTCGCTCCCCTCTCGGCACCCCATGCATGGGCTCTGAAATACTTTCTAGCTAGCCTCACACGTGCCAGGGTTTTTCTCCAGGGGCGAGCAATGAATTCTGAAGTCAGACCGGACAGCTGCACCTGTCTCGCGAAAAAGCTGATACTCCTTCGGGGAAAGCGTTTGTAGCTGGGCTACAGACATGTCTCCGCGGACTCACCATAACTTCCCCTGGATTTTAGTTTTTATTATGCCAAGTTTTTGTATGAACTAGGAATATGGACAATATGAAAGTCTGGTTTCCAAGTCTGCACTTGGGCCTACCGTAGTCCTTTTTGCAACATCACTGTAACGTCTCATTTTCAACAATTAGTTGTCCTATTCATGTTAATACAGTTTACATGTATGCAAAACCATTAAAAACCATTAGGCATTTTTGCATAAGCCATAAGTATAAGGTCTTTAAATGTAGTATTCTTATTTTAGTCTTACGGATCTTGTGAGATAACTATTTTTAATCCCCATTTTTCAGGTGAGAAAAAAGAAATGTCTTGTAATTCATAAATCTAGCAGAAACATAGACGGGACTCGAAGCTAGGCCATCTGACACAAAAACATTCTTTTCCACACAAAAGGCTGCACTTATGTAACACCTGAGATTTTAGGCATGGGTCTCATTAAGCCGTGCCCCGCCGCAGGTGTGCTGTATTTGATACTACTTTGGAAACTCTGGCGGTCTTCACCTGTCAGTGGGGGGTGACCTGGGTGTTAATCACTTGAGTGCTGGGTTTTAACTGAAATGTCCTCATTGAGATCTACTTTGGCTTTTATAATTCTGCTGAATATTTGAAGAAATGTGTAACTGCTGTCCCTCAGGGAAAACATGAAAACTGGGTGGTGATTTAAGTCTCGACCTGAAGTCCATGAAGAAAGCCTGTCGAGAGTCTTTTTTTCCCTGGTGAAGTAGGAATGGGAACACCAGCACAGAAGTCCATGGGCTCTTATCCTTAGATGTGCTCAGCTTCTTCGAGGCAGCTCCCTAGAACAATAGGAATGAGGCGGACCGGAAGCCAGGATGCTGTTGTGACCTTTAATTAAACTTATGATCACCTCACATGCCAGTGGGAAGGTATATTTAGCAGAGATGCATGCACTTTCCATGGGCCGAGAATGAATTACTGCCTTGTTAGAATAAGAGTGAAGGGTGGTCTCTGGAAGAACCAGATTCTGATTATTAGTGAAGGCAGGGGAATGGGGCATCAGTGAGACAATCCCTGTACATAATTATTATTTATGACTATTGAACAATACTATCTCCTCTGCACCAATCCGGTCTGCTGCCGTATATAACATTGACACGCTCTTGGCCCTGCCGAATCAATACCATCTATTGCAGACTATAGAGAGGACTTTTGTCCTTTATCTGCCCCCGCTCCCCATTTTCAAAGTGGGGGATGTTTAGAGTGGGATATAATTTTCAGCCTTTTCATTTTAAGATTAGTTCCTACAGATGTTCTTTGCTTTACAACAAAGTTTGGCTGTATTTTTTTTTTCCCATTGACTCGTATAAAATCAGCAATATGTCTTTACTAGAAAAAAATAACAGCATATTTAGCAGAAGAATGGAATGGAAAAGATGCAGGACTAGGAATCAGGAGATGAGACTCTTGTCAAGATTTTGCTCCTATGAGAGTTGAGACAGGTTATTTTAGGAATCTTTGAGCCTCAGTTTCCACATCTGTACAAGGATGGGTTCGAACTAACTCAGAGATGGCAAATATTTACCATGCACACCATCACTCCCAACTTCTATGCCCGTAGCAGACATGCTAACTGATAACACTTCTCTTCTGATCAAATCAAAATACAGTCTCAGCACACTCATGATAAATGAGGACTATGTACTGACCAGAGTTAAAATCTAAAATGCTTGAGTTATATGCTCTTTCAGGTTTTTTTCCAGCACAGACATCCCAGGATCCTGAAATAGTGACCCCCTTCTTACAGTTTTCAGCCAGGAGCCTCCCATATAGTAAGCATTTCCTTTCCATAACCCTCTCAAGTCATTTCAGAGAGTGAAGGTGGGAGAAAAATGCTATAACAAAGACTATTAATGTAATACGAAATATTTTTGTTAAAAGACTGTATTGCTTACTCTATAGCATTTTGGTCAAAATGACTCTTATTCTACATCTATTCTTTTAAATAAACTTATTTATTTTAGAGAGAGAGGGACACACAGAGAGTAGGGCAGGAGGGGAAAGGACAGAGGGAAAGGGAATAAGACTCCATGTTGAGGGGGAGATGGAAACAGGGCTCAATCTCACGACCCTGAGATTATAACCCAAGCTAAAACCAAGAGTCAGGTGCTTAACCGACTGAGCGACCTGGGCACCCCTCTAGATCTATTCTAATTTGATCTCCCTTCTTCCTCCTTGCCTTGAATAGCTCTCACATTCTGGTTCTCCCTGTTATTTAAAAAAGCAATTCCTAATAAAAATTCATCATGGCAGCGGCCATGTCCTTATCACTTTGGGAGCTGATTTTCTCCAGGCATTGTATGGATAATGTCTACCATTTATCGCTTCACAAAACAAGACCTTATACATGTGTAGTCACACAAATGCAAATGGAAAAAAACACACAGTCCATAATGATTGCAAGCATTAATTCTACTGCTGTATTATTCTGAAAGTGGACACTGAATGATTGTGTCCAAGCAATGTTGGTTCTACCACGCATTTACTTCCTTTTGTTACTGCAAAAAAAATTGATTACGTATACATAAATAAATCATTGTTTTATGATGCCATTTTGAAATAACATGCATTTTAAATGAAATTGGCCTGTTATTTCTGACATGAAAGTTGCAACCCTCAGCTCTCAGTTTTAAGGACTATCTTTGTTTCACATTACATTTCTTCAGTTGCCTAAAAAGAGGGATATTGGTATCAGAGGCTGGGTTTTGAAGAAAGATTACATAGGAATGTTAGCTGAAAGCATGAAGTTTTCATGTCATAAAATATATGCACCCTTCCCCCCATGACACACGTTTGGGGGGAAGGGTGGCCAATTGGGATCAAGTTATCCTATGCTGAACATGTCACATAAAAGCATCATTGCTTTGTAGGGAGGGTGGGACCTCTGAAGGAGGGATGTTCATTCCAAATGCAAAGATAAGTGAATGACTGAATCAATGAACACACAAACCACTGATGGTGAAGGAGAGATAGCACAATAAGCACAAGGAATCCAAGAGGCATGTTAATGCAAGGTTGTTATCGCAATTTCAACTGCCACTTACTTGTGACCCAGAAGGATAATACAGAGGGGGTATTTTTTTTTCCTATGGCTACACCTCTGGCCATATCCTTCTTACAAGCTCTCCTTGTTAGTATTGAAAAGCCGAGAATTTGATTCATGGAACCACGATTTATGAATGGGGAAATTTACTATGAGTTCTAGGTCAGGACTATCAAAACTTTTATTTTAAATGAATGGTTTTATTCAAATTTATGAGCTGATTAAAACTGTATAACTCTTGTGGCACTGAGTGACACAGTCGGTCAAGTGTCCGACTCTTGGTTTTGGCTCAAATCAGGATCTCATGGTCATGGTCTCACGGTCGTAGGATCGAGCCCCACATCAGGCTCCACACTGAGTTCAAAGTCTGCTTGTGAGTCTCTCTCCCTCCCTTTCTGCCCCTCTGGTTTCTGATCTTTCTCTGAAATAAATAAATCTTAAAAAAAACTGTGTAACTCTTAAATTTTTTCACTTTAGACTTCCAAATTTTTTTAAAGTAAATATTTGCCTACTTACGTATTCCATGCACTATTTCTACTGGATAGGTCAGATACAACCATCTAGACTGTTGTTCTATACTTACAGAGCTCCTGACTTTTATCTTAAATGCAAAGCTCCCATTTTTAGCAATCTTAACATTATTTCTGAATAAACAAGTGGAAAATAACAAATATGTAAAAAAAATAATCTTGGAACAAAAATTTACTGCTAATAAATATTGAAATTATCTTCTAAATTTTAGAACTAGATCCTAGTAACCAGACCCATGGAATTATTTCTTCTCTAGTTCACCTTTGTTTGACTTCAACTGTAAAGTGAACTTGGGACACCATCTGGGGAGTTAAGCCTCAGGCCATGAACCTCAAAAGCGGTCATTCCAATATGCACCTGTATTGATAGCATCAAGTATTAAAAGCCTTTGATTTGCTCCCAGGTAGTAAGCTCCCTGTGGCAGGTTCTTCTTGCCCTTGGGGATTCAACTTAACAATAGGGCAGGGATTACCCTCAGGGGATGATCTGCTAAGGTAACTTTCAGAATTGGAAAGGAGATCAAGAAAGCCTTATTTCAAACTTCAGCACAATCCTCATTCCTAAAACCCAGATTCCACCAGAGAAACTTGCCTTTTGTGTGTCTGTGGCAGAGGGCGGTGATCGCTGGTGTGCCTGGGTATTGAACAGACAGAAACCCTTACCTTAGATGGGGTTTGGCCCCAGGGAGCGGGTGTTACTCTGACATCAACTCTGCTGCCCCACCTTTGGAGAGAATACTGCCCTTCCGCTGGAGCAGCAAAGCCATGAAGACTTCACAGACCAGGGCAAAGACCTCAAAGGGATGCATGCCCTCTGACTTTCTCACCCATTCTCATGTCTCCAGGGAGATCCCTATAAATTTGGGAACACTTAACGGGATTCTTAAGCTTCTTTCCTAAAATGCACTGTCAACTTTTTGAACAAGGGATTGTTTTGAAAGCCACCAAAGCTCTATTTCAATTTTGCCAAAATGTGCTGTATTTGGCAGATCTATTAACTGGGGTTTGCAGTGTAAATTGTGAGTTTTATGTTTGCGTAGGTTTTTAAAAACGTGCACTTACACAACTATATAGCCAAAATTTCCTTTTTTAAAAAAAGTTTGTTGAGAATAAATACATCGGTTCTCAAAAACACATCTCCAATTTGCTTTTAATACTTGAATTCCAAACACGTCATATCGTTCATATGGAGAAGTGGATAAGTTACTCATAATCCTTAATTAGATTTGATCACCTTTAGCAATATTTCCTAATTTTGTTAAGGGGGATTTAATGGCATTAATAATGAGTTACACACTCTGACACAGGGAGGTGACCAGAAGAGGAAACTTTACCTATGTCAGTTTGCAAAGAGTTTTCTCTATTAATCATCATGAACTAGAAACGGTAAGGGACGATGATTAGAACATAAAGAAGAAAACCCCACTTAAGAAAAGAAGAGACCAAAGGCAATCAGCTTTCCAAGACTTTGCCACCAAAGTCCCAGTGAAACTGTGGGACTTGAGCTCCTTAATGTCTGTATCTAGAACATGCTTCGCTCTCCCCGTTAGGATGGTGTGCCTAGCGAGGAGAATGAACAATCACTAGTGTATGTGCTGCTGGTGGGGGAGGGTCTTGAATGCCCTGTGACCAACAGGAGAGGACTGAGAGGCCATGCAGATCAGCCACGGAGAGGCCTGGAATTTCTGTAATCTGCGCTCTCCATATACTCAAAGCCATAATGTGTATTTTCTCATGATGAGTCCCTAGGGTAAAAACCAAGAACTACTTAAATGTAACCACATTAACCATGGGGTATGATGCTTTCTCCAGGAGAATTTAGAAGCCAGAGGCTTCAAAAGCCCTTCTGTACCCTCAAGGTTGTACCTTTCCACTCTCTCAGGTTTAGCTTTGGTTTCCAGGGGACCGTGCACTTTTTATCCTGGCAAAACTAGAAGAAACTCTGGGGTGCCCTTTGACTTATTCTGGGAGGCTGAGGACTTTATCAGGCTCCATTCAATAGGCTTTTTGATAACAGGGATTTGAAATGTCCCTGTGACAGGAAATTCTCACTGTTATATTTGTGCCTTCCTGCTGGAAAGAGTGGATTTTGTTTTTGTATTATTATTTAATTTTCAGACAGGAAAATCATTTGGATCTGGAGGCCTCTTGATAACACTGTCCCTGCTATTGCCAGGACTTCCCTGAGTATACTGTCCAAGCCCGGGGATCCTGAAGAGCCGTCCTTTCAAAGTTCCAGGTGTTGGTTTCTACGGCGATCATGTGATATCCCATAATCACATTTATGAAAGAACTAATTAAAAATACAGATGTCTTCGGCTCACAATACCCAGACAGCTGAAATACTGATTAGGTTTTCTGTTTTAATGTTAAGACTATATCCTCACTTCTCTCCAACAGAAAAAACTAATAATAGACACCAAAGCCCAAACAAGAGGGCCTGCCATCTCCCTTCTCCCCATCAATGGCATGCTTTGTTGACAGAGAAAACACTTATACTTCTGAAAGTTGGTATTTTACAAAAATGCCCTTTTAGATGACTTTGTTTTCTCTTTCAGGTTGGCTCAGATGCAAATACCATTGGTATAGGGGCAAGGAGGCTTTCAAAGGCTATGTAGCACAAGGCGTCTAACAAAGAGCTGATCGCCAAACGAAAGATGGTCTGTATGCAAGAACAGAGAACTGTGAAGGGTTATTCAGTCTGAAGATGGGGTTTCTCAGGCTGCAAATGTCAAGTTGTCTCTAACTCCTGGGAGGCAGAATAAACAGAACTGTTATCATATTAAAAAATGTCTTAGGGGCGCCTGGGTGGCTCAGTTGGTTAAGCGACTGCCTTCGGCTCAGGTCATGATCCCGGACACCCGGGATCGAGTCCCACATCGGGGTCCCTGCTCAGCAGGAAGCCTGCTTCTCCCTATCTCACTCCCCCTGCTTGTGTTCCCTCTCTGGCTGTGTTTCTCTCTGTCAAATAAATAAAATCTTAAAAAAAAATGTCTTAAAGATGTGTGGATGTAAGAACATTGCCCTGATGACTGTAAAGCCCTTTATAGACATGCTGGGTTTGCATACGTGAACCAGGGACATGCATTTCCCCTCTTGGGAAGACAAATACTTTAGATGTGAATGTATAGATAAAGTAATGTCAAAAATATCAAATTTAGGTTCTACCAATTTAGGTTCTACCTGTTAAGGTACAAAGGTATATTGAAAATGCCAATATGACCTTTTGTTAATTCCTTCTCTCTCACCCTCCCTTCCTTCCTCCCTCTCTCGTTCCCTTTCTCTCCTTTCCTTCCTTCCTGCCTCCCTGCCTCCTTTCCTCCCTTCCAATATACAGCACGCTATTTTTAGAGAACTTTCTAGGTAAGAGGCACTGTGCCGGGCACCGAGACAGTTACACAGAGATGAACAAAACTTTCCCTGAAGGAAGTCCTATGCTGACAAGAATTATACTCTGGTCAGTTTGGAGAAAGGACTGGAGAGGGTATAAGTAGAGATTAGAAGGTTGGAGAAATGATGCAGATTTTTGCATAAACCTTTCCTGCAGTTGCAGGGAAGATGATGAAATATCTTTGGGCAGAAGCTTATAAACATTTTCATTGTCCCAGCCCCTTGGAATGAAGGACGTATAAGCCCTGAGAAACCACATGGTTCTACCCTAGGCATCTAATGTCAATGGTAAGTATTGGCGTTGGGAAAAGAAAAAGGAATTTCTAAGTATGATGGCTACTTCCTAGTCTTTATTTTCTCTAAAACCTTTATCCTATCACTTTTTCAAGTGTTAAATTATCACTAGCCTTCTGAGTAGAATCCACCATGGTGAAATGACTCCCTATTAACTTCCTCTCTCTCTTTCTGCCTTCCTTCCTTCCTTCCTTTTTTCTTTTTTCCTTCCTTCCTTCCGTCCTTCCTTCCTTCTTTCCTCTCTCCCTCTCTCCCTCCCTTCCCCCCTCTCCTTTTCTTTCTTTCTCTCTTCTTTCTTTCTCTCTCTTTTCTCTCTCTTTTCTTTCTTTCTTTCTTTCTTTCTTTCTTTCTTTCTTTCTTTCTTTCTTTCTTTCTTTCTTTCTCTTTCTTTCTTTCTTTCTTTCTTTCTTTCTTTCTTTCTTTCTTTTTTTTTTTTAAGATTTTATTTATTTGACAGAGAGAAACACAGCCAGAGAGAGAGAACACAAGCAGGGGGAGTGAGAGAGGGAGAAGCAGGCTTCCTGCCGAGCAGAGAGCCCGATGTGGGGCTCGATCCCGGGGTCTCTGGGATCATGATCTGAACCGAAGGCAGTCGCTTAACCGACTGAGCTACCCAGGTGCCCCTTTCTTTCTCTTTCTTTTTCATTTGAACTGTTTCATGTTAACCATGAACTTATGTGTAAATAATGTCAGTTAAATAAGATGTTCTCACAATATTCAATACCTGCAACTGGACAATGATTTCTGGCTCAATCTCCATTTACTTATCTGACTGTTCACCTCATATCCCCCTAATTTGGGTTGTACTTGGTAAGTCTCTATCCATGATGTCTAGACAGTGGTCATGTGTGGCTGTTGAACACTTGAAATGTGGCCAAACCAATAGCTGCTGTGAATGTAAAGTACACAGCAGATTTCAAGGATTTAACATAAAGAATGCCAAATGTAGTATTAATGTCTTTATATCGATTGCCTGATGGATTGATTTTTTTATGTAAAATATATTACTAAAATTAGTTCCACCAATTTCTTTTTTACTTCTAAAGTGGAGCTACCAGAAAACTTTAAATGACATAGCAGCTTCATTGCATTTCTACAGGACAGCACTGTACTTCTTCCTTGCCATGCCCTGTGCTGATTTGCACATTTAATGTTACTGTTAACCCTTTTGGCCGATTATTTGCTCGCCTTCATCTCTTCCCCCGCACCTATATACAGCACACACTATTGGATGTTTACCAGGTCCCATGCATTGTGATGACTGCTAAGTATACAATTGTGAAGAAGAAAGAAAAAAAAAATGTATCTTCTGCTCTCATAGGGCTTCTGTGTTATAGGAATCCCCAGGGGCATTAGGGCAATTACCCCTCCTTGCACAGTTAGCTTCAGCTGTCAATAGACTAAAGCATTTATAGAAAAGTACAACATGTTCAAATGTGAGTCACTTTATCAGTTGTCTGGAGTTCGTCGTATATCTCTCACGACCCTAGTGTCGATAACACCACTAACATACTACTTCTCAAAGTTTTGCAGAACATGTTTGGAAAATTGTTTTGGAAATTAATAGTTGTTCCAAAAAGAAACAAACAGAAAACACATCCCTGCTCAAAGGTTTTTGGTTAAAAGACCTGAGAAAAGAAGAAACACGTTTCTTTACTGAAAAACTTACCCAAGGACTTCCTCTTCCAAAGCATCTTTATGAATTTGAAAAGGAGGATACTATGAAGATTCCCTAAGTGGATTTGACCAAGGATTCTGCTTCTGGTGGATTTTTTTTTCCTGGAAATAAAATTGTGCACAACAAACTTTTGAAGATGGTGTTCATGTCTTCAGTATCCTTCATGTTTATTGGTGTCCGCATGATGGCTATTAAACAACTACTTCTCAGGGGTTCCACCCCTGCCTTGGATTGCTCAGTTACCACCTTTCTGCTTTACCACCTGACTCCACGCTAGCCTCTGTCAGTAGGGGGAGCTAGAGAAAGGCTGGAAAACTGGGAGAAGGGATAGGAGCTTCTGGTCTCTGCTTCCTGTTTCTCTCAGCTACGCCCTTAGCAAAGCTTCTTCACCCTGACAGCCATTCTTTCCCATCTCAGCAGCTGAATCCAGTTGGCCATATTGTTTTTTAATGGCACTCTAGAATTAGTGTCATAACCCCTTCTATGGACTGAATATGCACCCCCCATTCTTCATGCATTGAAGCCCCAACTCCCAGTCTGACTGTATTTGGAGATAGGGCCTGTGAGGGGGTGATAAAAGTTACATGAGGTCTCAAGGGAGGGCTGTACCCCAATATGCTGGCGTCTCTATAAGAAAAAGTATAAACCAGACCAGACTTTCTATCCCTGCTATATGAGGACACAGTAAGAAGGCAGCTGTCTGAAAGCCAGGAGGAGTGCTCTTACCAGGAACAAAACTCTGCTGGAAACTTGATCTTAGACTTCTCAGCCTCCAGAAATGAAAGAAAATAAACAAATTTCTGTTTAAGCCATTCAGTCTATGGTGTTCTGTCATGACAGACAGAGTGACTAAGGTGACCTCCGTTCCCCAGTCAGCACTGACAGACTGGAACCCCTCCTTCCTTGTCTGTTTTAGCTCTGGGCTTCACTCCTCTCAGTTTCTACGTTTTTGTAACTCAAATCTCTTTCCTCTGTTCCTGCAGCCTTAGAGGGGGTAGCTATTTCCTGTTCTTGCTGCTTTTAGACAAACCCCAGGGTGTTCTCTTTGTCTTCCTAGTTCTTCACCATGTAGTTCGTTATATTAAATTTTCTATTAAAATCACCTGTGTGATTTCTAACTCCTGACTAGACCTGTCTGATGTTACCTCTGTCCTCTCTCCCACCTTCCTAGCCTAAAAAGTTGAGGGGTGAGTCAGAAAGTTATTTGAATGAGACCACGTCAAACTCTTCCAACATCAGCCTGGCCAGTGCCTCTGGGTGAGTTCTCCTCACTCCCCAGGAAATTAGGGTGCAAGAAGAGGAACATCCATGGAAACAAACCTACTACCAGAAGCCTACCCCTGCTGGCCTTTCCTGGTGTGCTCAGGCATGAACAGATAGATTTGAATCTGCCCTGTTTGGTCTTCTCCCACGCAACTCTGATCTATAAGCTTTGCTAGAATTACAAAGATAGTTTTTGGCCACACTTCTATTTTTTGTTCATCCTCCTGGAAATGCAGAGCTGTGGCTTTCCCTGGCTGGCTTCCAGAGTAGCTAAACCTATCTGAAGAGTTGAAGCCTTCCAACTCAAGGAGTGTTGGCTCTCAGCACCTGATTGTGGCTTGTCATGCATGTTAGCCTACATTTGTGAATATGTACATGTCCATGTGTTGTGGGTCCATCTGTATCTATGCATGAGTGTGTGTAGTGAAGGTGCGTGCATGTGTGCATGGATGTGCTTCAGATACATGGGACTGGCTTCTTCTTACCACCGTGTATCTCCAATGTCTAGTACAGAGTCCATGCTAATGAATGTTCAAATATATCTGTTGAATAAATGAATGGATGAAAGAACGTGTGTTCATGCTAACACAAAAAAGAATGAAATATGCCCATTGCTTTGTTTAAGGTAGATCCAACTAGATGAGCTCTACTAGAAATATCATGAAAGCCACAGACATAATTTAAAACTTTCTAGTAGCCACCTTGAAAAGAATGAAAAGAAATAAGAGAAATTAATTTTTAAAATATTACAAAATTAGCCAACACATCCCCAAATATCATTACTTCTAATATAATAAATATAAAAGAATTATTAATGTAAGTGATAGAAAATAATATTAGTGAGATACTTGTATTCTCTCTGTCTTTGAAATCCAGAGTATATCTTCTACTCCCAGCACATCTCGATTAGGAATAGCCATATTTCAAAAGCTCAATATCGCCTGTGGCTCACAGCTACAGTATCAGTGTAACCCTTGATACTACCCTGTGAGTGGCAGAGAGTAGTGTGGGGTACTTTCTATTTTCTATATGGGAAAGTTTGAGATTAGGAGTGTTGGGAGTTGGGGGTGATCTCTTGAACTTGGAAAATATGGGTTGGGAATATGTGTCTCTGATATCCCTCAAGTTGCAGCAAGAGAAGACAACCTCATGCCTTCTCTTCCCCCTTTCTCACTGTCTCTGTTATTAGATAAGATGGAATTACAGAGATGGTTCCATTGACTTCAGACCATCTACCCATTACAGAGCTCAGCTCACAGTACCTTCCCTAATCTTCCAAGGTAACACTGTGGGGTGAAACACAGACTGGGACCTTATTGTGAAGCCCCATTACCCTCTCCCCAACCCCTTTACCATTGCCCTTTCTTTGCTGGAAACCTATCTCTCACTCTGGAATTTGATCCCCTATTCTAGAAATCTAGATGTATCCTTCCCTAGAATAGCCTCTAACCAATCTCTTCCCTAATTCATGCTTGAAGTTCAACCATGAAGAAATAAAAAAAATAAATAAATAGAGAACAGAAACATGTGTGTCCATGCACATGCACACACATACACACCACACACACACACACACACACACACACACACACACACACACACCAGGAAGCATGATTGGCCCTCTGCTCTCTCATATTCTCCATTCCTTATCTTTCCTTATCACATCTGCTATGAGCCATTTTATATAGGAGTCTGATTTTTCTCCCCACCTTTGTCTTGAGCTAGAGATCTCCTAGGTTCACAATCTCTTCAGCCACCCCTATTGACACCCCATTTTATGGTTGTGACATTGATAGAAATACACATGGCATTGGTGAAAGCCTCATGTCTTCTCTTCCCCCTTTCTCACTGTCTCTGTTATTAGATAAGACAGAATCTCAGAGATGGTTCCATTGACTTCAGACCATCTACCCATTACAATCTTCTCAGTGTCTTTTAAAAATTCTCAAAATTAGAGTCATTTGTAGCACACAGGCAGTTAAAAACAACAACAAACCAAAAAAAAAAAAACCCACACAAACTACGTATTTTTCATTAATGTATATTGTGAACTATGCCAGTAAATTATGGATAATTTAATTTAATTTAGACTTAATGGCAACGTTTTCCTCACTAATGAAATGGTTATTTGTTATTAGGAAAATATTTATTGAAGTGGAATTGTGTGATCTCTCACATCACTATTAAACCTTGTTAAACCATTTTTAATTTCAATTTGGGTTTAATTAAGATTCATTAAGCATTTTATTAAATCTAAATTAAATTGAAATGGAAATGGGGTTTGCTAAGGAAAGATGGTGGTGCCCTTCCTCAACTTTCAGTTATTTCAAAGTGACACAGTTACAGAAAGAAGTACTTGGGAAGCAGTGAGTCTCCTTCTTTATTCATAGAACAGAAAGAGCACGGCCTTGGTCATAGATTGATCATGGTTCAAACTAAGGAACTTCTGTGGCTCATCATGAAAACTTGAGTGAGTTTACTCATTTTTGTGATAATCAGCTTAGTCTTTTATAAGATGAGAATTGTGATATTAGAGTAGTTGTAGGGATGGACAGGAAAGATTAGGTACCAAATGAGTATTTACATCTCCTTTGTAACTAAATCCTTAGAAAATGGACTGAAATAATTTCTTTGAAGAAGAAGATGAAGATGAAGAAAGAGAGAGGTAGGGAGGAAGGAAGGGAGGGGAAGAGAGAAAGAGAGAAAAGAAGAAAAAAAGAAAGAAAGAAAGAAAAAGAAAAAAGAGAAAGAAGAAAGAAAAAAAGGAAAGAAAGAATGGGAGGGAGGGAGGAGAAAGAAAGAAGAAATAAAGAAAGAAGAAAGAGAAAGAGAGAAGAAAGAAGAAAGGAAGGAAGGAAAGAAAGAAGAAAGAAAGGAAAGAAAGAAAGAAAGAAAGAAAGAAAGAAAGAAAGAAAGAAAGAAAGAAAGAAAGAAAAAAAAGAAAATTATGACTTTAAAAAGTGGCAACATGTATGGAGTTGTCCATCAGAAGCCTGGATTCAAAATATAGTGTTGGTGGAGCAAAGGCAGAGGAACTAATTAAAGCTTGATGAGCTGGGCCTTGAAAAAGGCTGGACCAAGAATTACAGGAGCTGGGTTATGCAGGTCAAATGCAATGAGTCTTGTCCACCAAAACTTATGAGAGAGAGAGAGAGAGAGAGAGGTTTTGCCTTGGGTATGAAAGTAAGTTCATGGCCTTGACTTTGTGGAGCTGTTGGCTGAGGTGAAACCTGAATAACACGGATAGCTTTCCTGGCCCAATCCAGTGAAACTCAGAGCTACACTCTAGTCCCCTGTAAAGTCCTTAAAATGGACAAATACCAGTGTTCATTTGCCCAAAAACAGACTACTGGTGTGGACTTCCTGGGTGACATGTCGCATGTTAGGGATTTAGCGGTCAACAAGACCCTCATGATCTAATGATAGAAAGAGACATGCCAACAATGCACTCCAAGGTAATAGTGCTGTATTGTGGACATGGATAATGTGCTCTATTGAAGAGACTCCATTATGTACCAACTATTAAAGGCCTACTCTATGTGACATCAATCTGATGTCTCTTTCAGAGTCTCTGAGCTCCATTTTAAATCTTTGTGAAGCTACTGACTCAACCCAATCCTTGATTTCATTTCACCTGAAGCTCCTAGAAAAAGCCCTTTCCTTATTGCCCCACATTATTTGAATGAGTCTCTATTCCCACCTGTTCAGGTGAGGTGGTGGGATGTTCCTCTTCAAATGGAAGCATTCACCCTTGACTTTTCCTTCTCCTGGAGTGAGCTCCTTAGAAGCAAGAAGAGGTCTTTCCTTTTGACATATCTCATCCTTTGATTGAAGCCTTTTGCCACCTCAATATCTAAAGATAATTTCAACACATATGATCCCAAAGGAGATTCCCATTTTCAGTACTCCTGCTCTTCAAACACTTAGTAGTTAGAATTAAAGGAAATCAAGATCCTTAGTAATCTATACAGGCTGACCAGAGCAAGGGGTAGCCCCTGCATGATTCCTCCCTTAGAGAAAACCCAGATACTTTCTTCCATGAGCCTAGCACACACTCCTGTATACATGTGCGTGTATATATGGGCAGACAGTTAGATGCACCTGCACACTCCTTCTGCTGAATGACTTCCATTGTCCCTCCAGATTCATTCTCTACCCATTCCCACCCTGGTCCAACATCCAAAATCCTGGTCAATATTGACAACCCCAGTGGGTTCTCTTGACTTCTGGGGAGTCTCAACAGGAAATTTCAGAGGTGCAGGGAGTGGGATGGAAGCTTGCAATCTTTCATCTCCCTCCCCAAGGCTGGCTGCATCCATGGGCCAAGATAGCAGGTCCTCTTACAGGGTCTTTTCTCTCCAGAAGCCTGCTCCCTGCCCTTACCCTTTCAGGAGGATGGTGATAAGAGAACTCTCTTGCCCTTTGCAGTTTCTTTGCAGCCTGCCTATACTTTTGTAAATTGCTCTTTCATTAAACTCATTTTAAGCTTTCCAACTTGAGTGTGTCGAATGCTTTCTGCCATGGACCTTGTGATAGGCACACACAGAAGCACTCAGATCAGAAGTCCCACTCAGTGTATAACTAGATTGCCTTTATGGAATCCAGGAACATTGATTGTCCTCATGGCCAGTCAAGGTGTTTCCAGTGTGACTAGTTGATCTAAGACATAATAAAAGTGCTGGAAAGATCAGCAGGTGGATTTAGTCCTTTGCCAGGCCTTTCTGCTCCCAAGGGCAGGATAGGCTCTCGGAGTTTCCAATACCTCCCTTTATAGTCAATCCAGAAACAGAGTGAACCAAGAGGCCCAGATGGAAAGCAGAAATGCAGACAGAGGGCTGTGAAAGAGGAAACTTAAAATAACTGAGCAACTTAAAGAAAACAAGCAGGGATTTATTGGAAACAACTGCCTCAAAGGGGAGAAAAAAATATTCTCGGCTTAAGAAGAAAGAAGATGAGAAGACACAAAAACAAGCCAGATGAAAATCTCTGCAAAGAAAACAAGAAAGGAAGAAAGGGCACAATCCTGCAGAAAATCCTGGTACCCAGGGATGGGGCCGTTCTGCTTTTTTGGAAACCTGTTGCCCTGAATTCCTTCTCACAAGGTCCTCACCTGGAGAGTGTCCCACACTCAAAGCCCTGCCCTGTGTCCTGTTTGGGCAGGGATGATTAGGGCCCTGGCCATCATCCCACTGATCACAAACCTAATTATGGCTGAGAGGGACCCACTATGATGAGGAACTAGCCTCTCTCCAGGCTTTTCCACTCCTCCTGGAGTTCGGGCATGGTCTCTTGAGTTTTCTCTGTTACATTGTTTTCTCTTACTTTTATTTCTTTTTTTAAAGGTTTTATTTATTTATTTGACACAGAGAGAGAACACACAAGCAGGGCGAGCAGCAGGCAGAGGGAGAGGGAGAAGTGAGCCTGATGCGGAACTCGATCCCAGGACCCTGAAATCATCGCCTGAGCTGAGAGCAGCCCTTTAACCAACTGAGCCACTTACATGTCCCTTTCTCTTACTTTTCAACCAAATCCGCTAGCAATATACCAAACAGTAGGGAAAAAAAAAGTCAAAGGTAATACCTCCAAAAGATACAGTTTATTTATTTTTTAAAAGATTGAGAGAGAGAAGAGAGAGAGAGAGAGAGAGAGTGGAGGAGGGGCAGAGGGAGAGACTCTTGAAGCAGACTTCCCGCTGAGTGCAGAGCCCAACATAGGACTGGATCTCATACCCCTGAGACCACGACCTGAAATGAAACCAAGAGTCGGATGCTGAATGGACTGGGCCACCCAGGAATGCCCAGAAGATAAGAGTTTAATCTAGTTTTGTGTTTGTTGGTAGTAGGTGTTCTTGCTAATTAGTCTGTCCAAGCGTAGAGCTCGGGTTGGATTTCATTGCCGGTATGACTATTGATATAAAAAACATCTTTTCAGGGCAGGGAATCTGAGATGGCATCCCCCCTCTAGCTGAGTGGGTCAGGCATCGGTTGTAGAGGCCGTGGAAAGGACTCCCTCTGTTGACTTGCACACTCTTCCTTTCTCCAGCCCAGCTGAACCCTCTCATCTCCCCCACTCTGATGATAAGCCTTGTTAAGGCTCAAGCTTTCATCTGCCTGGGTGGTATCAGGAATTGGGGGACATGTGTCTTCAGTGCTTGCATTTGGGTGGCATGTGGCTAGGAGCCTCTGCTGAAGTAAACAGGTTTTATGAATAGGCAAGGATGACAGTAAAGATAAAAAACATAAAAAGTAGTTGTGTAGGGCATCTCCTCTGCCATCCATGGCACAGAGACACTGGAGAAATGATGTCTGATTCTCACAAGAGTGAAAGGAATTAGGAACTGTTAGTCCATTACTTAGATAAGGAAAGAGGCCCAAAATGCTGGGTCATATTCCCTATAGCTAGTGAGAAAAAGAACTGAGATTTCCTTTACATTTTGTGCTCCCTCTCTCTTTCAGTGTATGTGTTCTCTCTCTCTCAATTAAAATATTTTGGGTGGAATTTTTTTTCTCTTTGCCATGCCTTAAGCACCTATCAAGTCCCTAAGAGAAGGACGAGAAGAGGCAAAGACAGAGGTTAAGCAGGGGAGCACTGGTCTTGTTGGGACTGCCCACTATAGGAGAAATGGTCTCATGCATTCTAGATGTGAGATTCAGGGCACAGTATTACCGAGGTAATTCTGCACTCCTCCATCAAAGCTGTTTTCCCACCCATTCATTCAACAAATATTCACTGAGTGATGAAGTGATTGAAAATCCAAGTCTGGAATCAGATTGGCTTGCGTATGTATCCTAGCCCTGCCTCTTTATAAACTATGCAAACCTTAAGTAAGATACTAAAGCTCTTCAGGCTTCATTTCTTCTTCTGTAAAATGGGGTTAGCAATGGGTAAGTGCTATTCACATTAAATGGATGTCAGGCACTGAGCACAATTGGTCAGCATGTATTTAGTGAAATCAGAGATGTTTTGACCTCCAAAAGAGGCTTGTGTGGACCCATGTCTGTGTGTATGCATCTGAGGGAAGTAGGGAGAAACTGGATTTTTCACATAGTTCCACCTCTATATAGTCATCTATTGTATCTACTTATATGGCTGTGGGCAAATTTCTAGCCTTCCTGATTCTCAGTTTCCTCATTTCCTAGGATGAGACTTCAGTAAGAATGTAAAACATTCAAAACCATTCTGGAATTTGGTCAATGAAATTGGTCATTGGTCAGTGAAATTATGTTTCCTCCTCTTTACCTCTTTTTGCTAACCCATTAGGCCTGCAGATCTAGGGACCTGTCTCTGGGATTTCAAGAAGCCATATGAAATCTCTCAACTCCAGCCAGGAATGTTGTCCAATGGGGACAATGTGTCAGGAGGAGGGAGTACAGAGTCATAAGACATTCATCGACTTTTCTGAGAAAAATGAGCTCAGGAAAACCAAATGTTGGCCACTTTTCCCTTCTGACACCTCATCTTTCTCTCAAATTAAGCTAAGCTGGTGACCAGGCTCTGGTGTGGAACAGGCCCCCTCTCTGCCACAGCCATATTTAGAGAAATGAGAAAAACATCCAGGATGAGACCACAGAAATGACTCTCATGCTGGCTTCACCCAAAGAGAAGGGACCCAGTCCCTCTAATCTCTCCTGGTATCACCCAGGAAGCCAAAATTAAAGACATGGCTTTAAGTTGAAATAAGTCCATTGTGGAAAATTCTCCAAAGGCTAAAGGGATCTATTTGATTTTTGTTAAATAAACTTTTTGATTTTAGAATAACTTTAAATTTACAAAAATGTCTCAAAGATAATTTAGAGAATTCCTGTATATCTTTTACCCAGCTTGTTCTCATGTTACCTTCTATTGGGTATTAAGGAGGACATAGATTGCATAGGGCACTGGGTGTTATAGGCAAACAATGAATCTTGGAACACTACATCAAAAACTAATGATATGTTGTGATTAACATAACATAACAAAAATAATATAACCATGGTACATTTGTCAGAACAAAGAGACAGAGGTAGGACAGACACAAAAAGTGGTTGGTTTACTACAGTTCATTACTATTAACTAAAGAACAGACTCCCTTTGGATTTCACCTGTTTTTCCATTATTGTTATTATTTTTTTGTTGTTCTAGGATCCAATCCAAGATACCACACGACACTTAATCTATTTGATGTTTAATGTGTCAGTATTTATCTTTTGATCTAGAGAGTTCTGTGCCCACTAAAAAGATCTGGAATTTGAGCATTGACTTTAACAACCTCCCTTCTAGAACAGGCTATTCCCAGCCTCTTCATCTTGGTCATATCCCAAGCATACGGTCGGGACGTTCAGATTCTACTTGATCCCCTTATGAGAAACTGTTTTGGCTTTTTACCCCTCACCTAGGTGGTTTACTAGTAAGTTCCCTTGCCTTATTAATTATGCATTATGTGCCATTGTTAACTAGTAAGTTAACTTAACTAGTAAGTTTTGGCTTTTTACTCCTCACCTAGGTGGTTAACTAGTAAGTTCCCTTGCCTGAAGAATTATGTGCCAGACAGCATCCTAAGTGTTTGCATAGATAATCTAATTCGATTTTCATAACATCCCATTGACATTGGTACTATTAGTGTTTTCTAGGCGAAAAGACTGGATTCCAGAGAGGTTTATAACTTGCCCCAAATAAAACATTTGGTAAATGGTAAGACCAGGATTTCAAAGACAAATTTTCTTTCTCTCATGTTTCCATCTTAAGGCCTCTGTTTTGTGAACTTCCATCCTAGAATTCCTAGTTTCTCTCCTGCATCCCTAGTGGGATGGTTAACAAGGCTGATGAATGGTATCCTTAGTGAGAATTCACTCAGGATTAAATGACTCAGTGTCTCAAGAGGAAGATGTCAGTGGCTCTAGCTGATGGGTCTAAAATAGCAAGTAAATCCTAAAGTGATCCAAAATGTGACTATAAGAGCTTATCTGCCTGATGCACCTCTCTCCACATATATATGCCCTTATAAAACCTGGAGTTTTACCTCCACAGTACCCAGAATCCTATGTACACATTTCCCCCAGTGCTGTTAGGTGTTTCTTTGGGAAGAGAAGAACCACGCTGTCTGTGAAAGGAAGATCAGAATCATGGTGTGGAAAATCTGAGGTAAGCACTGAGGACTCACATTGAGTGCAGGGCAGGAACCTTGAAGGAAAGACCAGGGGGATTACACAGTTAGGCTGAAGACTCATCTAATCAATTTTGGGTATAGGGTGTGTGTATGTGTGTGTGTGTGTGTGTGTGTGTGTAGCCATGGGCAAATCCAGTTCAAAGAGACAGAGGTAGGACAGACACATACAAATGTAAATTTTTAGACACTTGTAAGTGCAAATCAATTCCCTTCTTTATTCACTCATCCATCCATACATAAGCATTTATTAAGTAATTTTGTTGTGCAACCCAGATTTCTGATCTTGGTCTGCGTTTCAAGACTACAGTTAAATCTTCCATGGGTACAGCTACATGCGAGGCTCAAGAAACTCACCTTTCTGGAAAATAAGAAAAAAACATGGCCCCTTTGTCCCTTAGTGATCAAGAATTCCACTGGGTAAAGCAAATGTGGGGATTCTGGGGCCATCTCTGGTTTTTGGTACTGCATTCTCTCTTTTCCTTCCTGTGTGTATCAGTAATTAGGTTGAAAATGAGAAACACACAGTTAAGTGTCAGGATAAAGTGAAGGGTCTGGAGAGGATGCCCATCGTGTCTGCTAGGAGGGCCCATGGTGAACACTGTCAGGAAGATATAGAAGAGGTGAGCCCTCAAATGCATGGGCCATCACTGCTAAAATGAACAGTGCTAGTGCACCAAAAGGACTGAACCATGGGACCATCGACAGGGAGGGCACACACTCATAGAAAGTACCCACTTTTCAGGAGGGAATGGAGTTACCTGAGAGAGCCAGAGTGGTGAGGAACACGCAGAACACACCACTGTGTTCCTCCGTATTCATACCTTTCATTCACGTCCCCCAGAAACAAACGATGGGCCAACAATTCTATTGATGTGTGAATTGTGCCCAGAGATGGGTGCTTCCTGGGAAGGCTGGTTGGGGAGGGTGCAAAAGCTGGCAATCTTTTCTTTACCTGGAAGTCAGGTATGACATGAAGGAAGGTGAGAAGAAGAAATGAGGAGGGCAAAGGCAGAGAGGGAGAGACAGGAAGTGACATCTGCAGTAAGCTGGCTTGTGACTCAGGATGGTGTCCTACAAGGTCCACACTGCGAAGGTTCTGATGCATTTGGGGTTTCTGCTTGGCTCTGTGAGGTGGGATGATATTAAGAAGAGACTATTCAGCTGGGTGTCAACAAAGGTTTCCCTCCCAGAAAGATAAATTTGAGCAGGACCTGGTATTCACAGGAAGTGGTTTATGCCCTATAATTTGTGTAAAAAAAAACAAACATGCTGGGAGGCATGTGAGGGGAAAATTGTATTTGGTTTTGTCTGCTGGGTTGTGGAAGCCTGGGAGGAGCCCACATGGATTCAGCTGGGCTCCGGGTTCAGGGGACTGGACCGAATGATTGGTAAGGCCAGAATCAGTGACCCCAGTGCCTTTCTTGATCAGGAATTTATAAGTGACCAAATTAAAATCTCTGGGACTAGTCTGGGTGGGCCTTGATGGACTCAGTGCTGGCATCTGACTCAGACAACACTGGCCAGAAGGCGTAGCCAAAACCAGCATCACAGAGGTTCATGATACTTGTTATTTCTTCCCACTCCAGAAACAAAGATAGACTTCATTGAGCCATCATGGCACTTCTGCTGAGCTCAGGGATAAGCTCACAATCTTTATTAAGACAAAGTTCTAGAGAGCCACTGCACGTTATTCATAATATGCCCTAAAGATGAAACCTGCTAGCCATCTTGGAGATAGAGGTCATGAGGGAAAATGGGGTACTGCCAAGCAATGAGGTGCATTCATTCATTCATCTCTGTATTGATTAGTTCAGAAAATATTTACTAAAAATCTATAACATTGAGCTTCCTACGAGACACTGGGGACTATAGAGATAAAGAAAGCTTTATCTCTATGGTACATGATCCACTACTGTGGAAAGAAAGAGAAAGAAAACATGAATCTTTCCAATAGAATTGCAAACTGTTGCAGGAACAGAGGAAGCTGTGGCCACCACTATATGGGGCATTGCAGGTTTCACAGAGGTGGTAACATTTGAGTGTGGTCATGAAAAAGTCAAAGAATGAATAGGAATATGGATAAATAGTATAGCTTGTACAGTTGGCAGTGTAGAGGAGAAATATTTAAAGATATCACTTCTTAAACATTTCATAGGATATGTTTGGTTAAATGAAATAATTTTTCTTTTTTATTGTATTTATTTATTTGAGAGGGAGAGGGAGAGAGAGCATGAGCAGAGCAGAGGCAGAGAGAGAAGCAAGCTCCCGCTGAGCAAGCCCCCCCCCCCATCCCAATGCAGTACTCAGTCCCAGGACCCTGAGATCATGACCTGAGCCAAAGACAGATACTTAACTGACTGAGCCAACCAGGTACCTCAATTTTTTCATTCTTAAAGTAATCAGACTTAACTCATAAATACAAATGACAATCTGATAAGAAAGATGAAGAGAAAGATCCAGGAAAAGAGAAGAGAGAAAAAGAGTTACTTTTATGAAAGCTTTCTATGAAAGGTACTTATGAAACCTCAAGAGAAGAGTTAATTCAAAGTTATCCTCTGGAAAAAAGAGGAAAGGAAGAATAATATTTTCTGTGATAGAAGAGCCATTGAGAAGGACATGTGTTGATTTTTTCTTACCATTGTCCATTTGTTCTTCTTATAGAAAGTCTACCTAAATTACCTTCTGGGGAACCATATCCTTCACTTGAAGCCGAAACACTTTGGGGCTCCAGCTCTGACCTGAGGATGCAAGATGTGACCTGGGCCTCAATGGATCAGACCATTGAGTTTTGTTATGACTTATTTTTATATCTGGTATGACAATATGAGCCTTTTAATTGGGTTGCACAAATAATTTACACTTAGAGTGTTTACTTTAAATCTACTTTCTGGTTCTATGTTTTCTGTCTTATCTCATTGTTCTATTTTTATTTTTCTTGCTTTGTTTTGTGATAATTGAGTACTCTTTTCTGATTTCATTCTGTTTTCTTTATGTATTAACTATAAATCTCTTTTTATTATTTTATTTTAGCAGTTTCTTTAAGGTTTATAGTATACATCCTTAACTCATCAAAATCTGTCACCGCCGGGGAGCCAGCCTCGGCAGAGATGTGGGTCCCGAACCGCGGGATGTCTGGCGGGCGAAATAATAATGACTCAGACATGGAAATCTAATGCAAGCTGACAGACCCAAGGTCAGTCAGGAGAGACCTATGAAGCAGGATCAGCCACACGCTCTGGCTTTTTAGCATTGGCTCTCTAGCTCTAGCTCTCTAGCTCTGGCTTTGGCCCTCTTGCTCTACTTCTCTCTCCTCTTCTGTCTCTCTACTCTCTGTCTGCTTCTCTTTCTGCTGCTTGCTTTGCTTCTCTGTTTCTGTCTCTCTTTGCAGGCTGTCTTGCTGCTTCCTCGCAGGCTCTCTGCCTTTGTCTCTCAGTCTCTCTCTGCAGGCTCTCTTGCTGCTTCTGCCTTCAGTCTCTCTCTTGCTGCCTCCTCCCAGGCCCTCTGCCTTTGTCTCTCTTGACTGACAGGGGCCCCAGTCTTTTATTATTTAAAAGTGAGGAAGTTGGGTGGTGCAGTTAAATCTTTAACTGCTTTTGCACCCGCCCTAGAGACAGGAATAGTATTGTTACTGCAGGGTACAGAGTAATTGCTTAAACTCACAGAAGTTGAGACCATTGAGGCATAGGTATCAAGAAATACAGATAAGAGATACAGAGATATGATTACCGGGAGCAGGATTGAATGGAACTATATGTCTTGAATAAGCACACAAAGGACATATTGCCCTGACCCACAGGGTATGTGGCTTTCCGGATTCTAGGCGGGGAAAGCCCAGAGGGGCTTTCATTCACATTCACAGGTACCTCCACCAAAGTTTTCGGGTGGCTTGGGCATGGTGGGAGGGGCGGATCAAGGACCGTCCAGACAGAAATCTACCCTCAAATTATATTATGTATTTCATGGATAAGAACCTTACAATAGTATACTTACATTTCATTCCTTTGGGCCTTTAGGCCATTGTTATACTACATTTCACTTTTATGTAAGTGATAAATCATGTACTACATGGTTATTATTTTAATAGTCAATTGTATTTTAAGGATTTAAATAATAAGAAAAAAATTTATATGTCTATCCATATAGCTATTTCTTGTCTACTTATTTCTTTGTTTAAATCATGTGCGATAGGCAGAATAGTGGCCCCCCAAAGATGTCCATGTCCTAATTTTCAGAACCTGTGAATATGTTTTCTTACATGGCAAAAAGGACTTAGTAGATGTGATTGAAGTTAAGAATGTTGTGATGAGAACATTACCCTAGATTATTCAAATGGACCCATCCTAGTCACATGATTTCATGTAAGATAAGAATCTTTCCTGGCTGAATTCAGAGGCTGAGGTCAGAGGGAGATATCTCTTTCAAAGTATGGTCAGAGTATTGTAACACCATTGACTTGAAAATGGAAGGGGAGGTCATGAGCCAAGGACCCTCTAGGTCCTTCATGGGGTCAAAGGTGATCTCTAGATCACCTAGAAAAAGCAAGGAAACAGATTCTTCTCTTAAGGATCCAGAAAAGAACACATACATTTTAGACTTCTGACACTGTAAGTTAACAAATTTGTGTTGCCTTAAGCCACTAAGTTTGTGATAATTTTTTCTTCAGAAGCAATAGAAAAGTGATACATTATGTATGATCAGTGGGGATATTACCCCCATGTAGGTGAAATTGGTTCTCTGGGGGCAAAAGTATCACTTTTAACGCCAAAAGCACAGATAATATATGCTGTACATAAGTAGATATATAGTGTATCTGTGATATTAAAATTTTATGAGGTGGCAATTAGGGAAAAAGTCTAAAAAGATTCCTTAGGGGGATAATAATAAAAAAGTTGAGAAACCAAGATGCATATTTCCATCTGGTATCATTTTTCTTCTGCCTGAAGTGTTTATCATCTCCTATTGATTTAATCATCTTCAGGTGACATATTCTTTCAGTGTTTTTAATTCTGAAGAAAATCTTTGTTTTGTCTTCATGTTTGAAAGATATTTTTGCTGGGTATAGAATTCCATGTGGACAGTTATTCCTTTCCTCCTGGTATTTAAAAACATTGTTCTACTGCCTTTTCTATGTATTTTTGATAGGAAATCTGCTGTAATCTTTGTTTGCTCCTTTGTGTTTATCATGTCCTTTTCTTTGGCTAGTTTACAATTTCCTCTTAGTCACTGGATTTGAGAAATTTGATTAGGTTGTGCTCTGGTACACTTTTCTTTGCATTTCTATGTTTTAGAATTTTCTTTGTATTTCTATATTTTAGAGATTCTCAGATCTGGGTATATATAGTCTTAATCAAGGTTGCAATTTTTTCGGCAAATATTTTTTTTCTGTACCCTCTATTCTCCTCTGTTGGGTACTCCACTTTAGTGTACACCAGATCACTTAAAATCGTTCTGTAAATCACAAATTCTCTTTTCATTTTGTAATTTTAATTCCAGTACAGTTAACATATAATATTATATTAGTTTCAGATTTATAATATATGATTCAACTATTCTATACATTACGTGGTGCTCATTATGACAACTGTACTTTTAATCCCCTTCACGTATTTCACCCATTCCCCCACCCATATCCTCTCTGGTAATCATCATCTTGTTCTCTATGGTTAAGAGTCTGTTTCTTGGTTTGTATCATTTCTTTATTTGTTTTATTTCTTAAATTTCACATATGAGTGAGGTCATATGGTATTTGTCTTTCTCTGACTGACTTATTTCAGTTAGCATTATGCCCTCTAGATTCATCTGTGTTGTTGCAAACGGCAAGATTTCAGTCTTTTTTGTGGCTGAATAATCTTCCACTGTGTGTGTGTGTGTGTATATATATCACATCTTCTTTATTCATCTATATATGGACACTTGGGCTGTTTCAGTAATTTGGCTATTGTAAATAATGCTGCAATAAATATGGGGGCACATATATCTTTTTGAATTCATGTTTTGTTTTCTTTGGGTAAATACCCTAGTAGAGGAATTACTGGATCATATGGTATTTCTATTTTTAATTTCTTAAGGAAACTCCACACTGTTTTTCTCAGTGGTTGTGCCAGTTTGCATTCCCACCAACAGTGTGCAAGGGTTCCTTTTTCTTCACATCCTTGCCAACACTCACTGTTCCTTGTGATTTTTTTGTTTTAGCCATTCTGACGGGTATGAATTAGTATCTCTCATTATGGTTTTGGATTTGCATGACCTTGATGATGGGTGATGTTGAGCATCTTTTCACATGTTTGCTGGTCATCTGTATGTCTTCTTTGGAGAAATGTCTGTTCATGTTCTTTTAGTTTTTTAAGGCTTTTTAAAAATTCATTTTTTTTGCATCCTTTCTATTTCAGTGTTTATAAGTTCACCGATTTTTTTGTTTATGTCTAAAATCTACAGAAATTGTAAATGTTTCTCTGAAACATTTTAGACTAGAAATTTGATTTAGTTAATATTTATATCTTGCCTGTCTATATTTAATTTTTTCAATATATGAACTAGTCATAATATTTTTTCCTGTCCTCGTCTGCTAATTCTAACATCTACATCAATTCTGTAAACTTTCAATTGATTGATTTTTCTCATTTTCTCATTTTTTGTTTTCATGCCTGATAATTCTTGGTTGAATGGCAGACATTGTGATGTTAGGGGTTTGATATGCATATTTATTCAGACAGATAGATGGCTAGATAGATCTTTTGAATGTTGCTTTTAAGATCTGTTTAGTTGAGAGCAGAGTAGTGCTTATTTTAGGATTAATTTTCTCTTATTACTGGGGCAAGACCTTGTGTTGAGAAGAAAACTCTTTGAGTTTAGCAAGAGTGTTATAATTTAACAGCTATGTTTACACTGTGTAGGCAATGGGAGTGACAGGACACATACTCATTATTTGTAACCCATATTATATAAAGTGATATGACAAAGAACAAAGAATATAGTATCAGATAACTATGGATACCTTGAAATTTTCCCAAGAAGTTGGGATACTCCCACTAGGAGAATAGGGAAGATGAGTTAGATTATTATCCATGTTTAGAAGAAATTAAGATTAAAGTTAAATGATTTATTGAAGGCCCATCAGATTTAAATGCAAGAACCAGGATTTGAATCACATTTAGACTGATAGTAACATCATATTTTAAATTGTCAAGTTAGTAAGAGATATGGCAGCAAAATGACAGTCAACTAATGGGATATTTGGGGCCTTACCAGACTTTATCACTGTTCCCACAACTACATTATGTGGGTTCCTGCTTCATCTACCTATTTTTGGATAGGACTGGCTCTGGTAAAAGGACCAATTAGGACCTGATCTGAAAAGGGACACTGAGAAAGTATGGGATTGGCAATATATGGCTCTGATGCACGTAGCCAAAACTTATGAAAATAAATAGAGAAGTACAGAATATGCACAAGCACTTTTTAAAGGCACATCTGAGCTCAACAGGAAAGCATGCTTTCAATGATTATCAGTATTTGCTTTGAGTATAGCTAAAGGGAGATGAGGGAATATAAATAAAGGCTATTACGTCAATAACTTTGTCCTTTACCCCAAATATCATGACTAAGATCTTGGCGGGATAAAATCATACTTGGGCATATTTTTCTTTTGATTGTATGTTTTTATTCTAGAATTCTCTGTGTGATATCATTTTTCTCCCTTTTGAGTTTCTTTTTTTTCTTTTTAAAAAGATTTTATTTATATTTTGACAGAGAGAAACACAGCAAGAGAGGGAGTGAGAGAGGGAGAAGCAGGCTTCCCATTGAGCAGGGAGCCCGATGCAGGGCTCGGTCCTGGAACTCCGGGATCATGACCTGAGTTGAAGGCAGACACTTAATGACTGAGCCACCCACCCTACCTTTTGAGTTTCTTTCTTTTTTTTTTTTAAAGATTTTATTTATTTATTTGATAGAGAGAAACACAGCGAGAGAGGGAGCACAAGCAGAGGGAGTGAGAGAGGGAGAAGAAGGCTTCCTGCCAAGCAGGGAGCCCAATGTGGGACTCAATCCCAGGTCTCCGGGAAGCTGAAGGCAGTTGCTTAACCAACTGAGCCACCCAGGCACCCCTACCTTTTGAGTTTCTTAGTGGAACTTCCCATGTCAGTCTCTCATGCCCACTGCAGTTGGGATGCATGGTCCATGGGATGGGCATATCATCACAGAACCAATCAGAATCCTTCCTGGAGGGAATATACAGATGCAGAGACATAGGGAACCATCTCCTTTTAAATCTAAGTTCAACCCAAAGTAGGACATAGAGTCTTCCAGCAAGAATGGAGGATTTTCACATTCAAACTATAAATATCATCTCACTTTTTATAGAGGTCTTTCTAAGAGCTCCCAAATTTGAGAGTCAACTGGGGAAATGTGACTGTGGACCACATTCCCTATCTCCTTTTCCTAGACCTTGCCAACACCACAGCCTCCATCAGAACATGGCAGATCAGAGATAATTTAGTGCAGCCATTAAGAGTAGGGAGCACATTGTTTAAAACCTCTGTGATCTTTGATAAATCTGCTTTTTGGAAAACAAAACAAACAAAACAAAACAAAAATAAGAAACAAAGCCTGTTTTGAAGAATCTACTATAATACGGCATCTATTTTAACACTTGTAATAAAATGATGACTAGGACAGACAGTCCCAGCATTCACAGAACTTCTATTTTGTTTAGACAGGCAGAAGACAATAAATATGTTAATCCAACAGTTATATACTATTTCTGTACCTTAGTTTCTTTCCTCCTCTGTGAAATGGAGGTGGTGGTATCACTCACCTTGCATTGTAAGAATTAGGCAATTTTGGATGGAATCAGTGGAAAAGATCCCAGCCCTTTTATCACTGTTTATCACGGTTCCCTGTGTATCTTCTCTTTGTGAAAGCCTGGATTCTAGAGGTCTAGCTCAGGGAAACTCTGGGTCTTAACATGCCTGAGTCAAAAGAATTCTGCCAGGGGCTAGCACAGGATAGATACTCTTCTTACGCTCTGAACACAGACCCCAAGCCAATTGTGCCTGGTCATGGTCTTCCAGGATACACAGGAAGTCTTCATTGTTTTTTGACTTGCATACGGGAGAAGGAGAGGGAGGCCCTGGGTCTACCGTTCAGCTTTGCTAGCACTTCCCTGCCAGGTCCCTTACCCCCAGGGCCTGGGAGCACTGTCTTTGGTGCCCAGTGGTGTCTAGCTGTGCCTCCAGGTTCAGACATTACTATCCTTGCTTTCTCTGGTTTTCATTTCCTTTTCTTGTCTGCTAGGCTTTTGAAATTCATATTGCAGCCACTTGTTGCCCTGTTTTCTAAGCTGCCTTGAACTGCTGCCAGGAGATGTTGCCAGAGGAGCTAATGACTAAGTCACTCTCCTTTCAGCCTCTGGCAGGACTAGGAATTCACTTCAGGATGGGGGCGGGTAGCAAAGGCTCAGCCATCCTGAACCAATCATGAAACCACAATAAAAGTGCCGACCAGGGAGTAAGTCACTCACTCTCAAAGCCCAGCGCTGAGCTCAGCTTGGAGGTGACAACCAGGCAGAGGGTGCTCTGGTTTGCTCTTGCTGAACCACATCAGAGGCAGACTTAGGCAGAAAGACAGGCCCATCACAGCAGCCTTGGGGGATCCCGGGGTCAGCAGGGAAGAGATACTCACTGTGTTTCTGAGCCAGGAAAAATCATAAAAGAGCAGAGAATCACAGGATGTGAGTGAGTGCAGGTCAGGTGACATATTACAGATGATCATAATAAACTAGCTAACACCTACAGAAAGCTCACGTTTTGTTGGGCCTTACTCTAAGCACTTGCAAAGCATTGTGTCATTCAGTCCTTCTAATATGCCTGTCTGGTAGGCTTCACTATTATTCCCACTTTCAGAAGAGGAAACTGAGGCATAAAGACATTTTAGTTGGTGCTGGGTTGCCTGGTGTTTCCCCATTGGTCCTCTTAATCTGGCCAATGACAATATCCCCCTTGTTGGTTGTCTTGCTTTCTAAATGCTTCACCCCAGATGGCTCATTGGTTCAAATGTATCCAGAATTTGTGCTGAGTTTTACTTTTACTATTAATTACATGAGGTTAGACATGGATTCTTCCCTGCTCCAGCCTCCACCTGAGATCTCAACCCTGGCTGATACTTTTGGTTGTGATTTGAGACACCATGAAGCCAAGGTCCAGATTCCTGCCCACAGAAACTGTGAGACGATAATGTGTATGGTTTTAAGCCATGAAGTTTATGGTAATTTTTATGCAACAATAGATAATTAATACAGGGAGGTTCAGCAGACAGCACCATGTTGGAAGGATTGAAAGGTATGACTAAGAGGAAGAAGAGACTAAGGAGGGACATTACAGGCTGGTAAATGAGTGAGCAGTGGCTATATTGGAAGGCTTATAAAAGAGCTCTAGACAAACCTGGAGACAATGACAAGGAGTTAATGAGGGAAGGCCTTAGAGGAGTTCATTTGTCTCACAAAGGAAGAAGAAGGAATAATGGTGAAGTGTGCGGAAGAATTAAAAGAAAGTGAGAGAAACGTACCTCCATCAATATTTAGGAGAAAAAGGGAAAATGCTGCACTCATAGTAAATGGCTTTGATCTGTTTGCCAAAGCAAGTGCTCAGGTTATCTGCTGAAAGTAAGACAGGAAGAGCGGGCTCCTAGAGTAGCAACATTATTGATGACAATAAGCCATCAATAGCTTTACATGGATCATCTCACTAAGGATTCACAACCTCCTCATGAGAGGCTTTATTTTCATCTATAATTTACAGATAAGGATTAAAATATTCAGAGAGACTAAGTAACTAGCTGATCATCACATTGCCACCTAGCTCAGAAGTGGCAGAATTGGAAAATGAACTCAGGTCCTTTTGTCGTGGTGTCACCTTGATGTTCGGGAAGCTTTTTGGCAGATGCCATGGGGAGTGTGTGATCTGTGCCAGAGATGTTTTCCTGCTCTGTATCAAGGTGCTTTGGAGACTACTGCAGAGGACATGGTGGGGTTAGCCTCAGAGGAGGAGGGCAGGGGTAGAGGCAGATTCAGGCAGAAGGAGAAGGCTCTTTTGTTGCAAGGACAGGAAGTGAACTGGTATAGTCAAGGGTCATCTCTCAAGAGGTGGGAGACCCCTGATGTGCCAAGGTCTTAGTTCCCAGAGCATCTGACATAGGAAATCATGGCCTTCCCAGGAATTTCAAAGCAGACAGCTCAGTAGTCAGAATGGTAATGACCGGGGATAAAGGACTACCCCACTTATAAAGCAGATGGTGGAGTAAGATGGTGAGTGGGGAGATGTAGGCAAGGGATATAGGAAACCTGCCCAGTTCACTCCAACAAACCGGAAGCAAATGTTCCTAGATTCACTGAATCTTTGTGACTTCTGGCCAACATGCTGCCAGCCTGGAAAGAGAGCTTCCATTTGCATTTCCAGCTTTTTAAGCCAAGTGGCTGATAGCAAATTTTCAGGAAGAATTCAGGCTTTGAGTTCATAGTCACTCCAGCTGGTTCAGCGCAAATATTATCCCAAGGCAAAAAGGCACAATTGAATAACAGTTCCGAGTTTGCAGACCTGGTGTGGGGGCTACCAGAAAGGATGCAGGAGTTTCCTAACTTGGAGCTAAAGAGTGATGGTGTGTTCACTTTGCCTTTCCCGGCCTGGAGAGGAGGGCCGTGGTCCCGGGGGCCTGAAAACCAGCCCTTGTGCGATGCTGAGAGAGCCGCTGGGAAGGCAGTAAGTACACCTCTTGAATTTTCTCCTTCTCAGTGCCTAGCTGTGTGTTTGACAACAGGTGCTTTATGAAAGGATGTTGAATGAATGAATGAGTGTGGGCATGATCGCGCATGTTCCTGGGATCTGTCTACTCGCAGTCTGTTTTAGATAAACAAACATTCTAAAGACTACCACAAAGACAACACACATGCTATCAGAGACGGAGGATCTGAGTCCAGACTCCACACACACTCTCTCCTGTCTCCTGGCTCCACTCCCTTTTTGCAGAGGAAACAAACCTCTTCTCCTTCTCCCCCCTCACAGAGGAGCGAGGCCAGCTCTAACGGCCTTGGCCCCAGTTTGCTTGTATAATTAATGTGGGATTTTTCCTCTTCTAGTAAAAAATGACCTTGTCAAACCAGAGACGACAAAATCTTGGTTACTGAGCGATTGTGGGCTCCCTACTGGGATGGCATCCCAGGCCCTGCAAAGAGAAATCTAATAAAATTGGTGTCAGGGGCTCCCTGGGTGCCAGGTCCCCTGCTGCCTGACCCCATGATCCCAATTTATTAGCCAAACCCAAGGAATCAGACAAACCTCCCTGGCTCCAGACAGGAGACTTCCAAGCGGGAGCTAATGTGGCGGCTGGGGCTGGGTTTCAGCAAAAATGACAAGGGAAATGACAGGAGGTGCCAGTCCGACCAGGGAGTCTGGGGAAGTCCTATTCAGAGTATCTTGCTGCCTTGACTGGGCCACATTTAACTTGGTGGAATGGGTTAGAATGGCCCATGGGGAAAGGAAGCTGGTTTTTTTCTCTCAGCACCATTGTACACTGGACCATGGACTGCAGGGCCTGTAGTAGCCATGTTCCTGGGAGTCAGCAGGCATCAGTAGAATAATAGCCAAAGAATAACATTTATATGGGGAGTTTCCATATTGTAAGTGCTTATTGAGTGCTTCTGCATGTGCCCAGGAGGTTTAAATGCACTCTTCCTATTTGCCCTTCCCTACAACCAAAACCCACAGTGATGGGAAATATTGCTTAGCATCACCCACTAGCTTCACCCCTTATTAGCTGAATGATCTTGGGCAAATACCTAACTTCCTTACCTATGAAATGGGGTAAGAGCCACTCTCATAAATTTCCCTGGGAAGATTACAATAGAAGAAAACAGAACTGACCCACAAAAACTATAGCATCTCGCTATACCAGCAAAAATCAACTATATGGGGAAAAGAGAGTCTATTCCAAATAGTCATGAGAATTCTGAAGTGTCTAGGAAATAGCTGAACAAAGAATATAAAATTCCTATGAAGAAAATGTTAAAATTCTATTAAAGGATATATAAGAATGGGGGGTAGCTTGGCTGGCTCAATTGGTAGAGCATGCAACTTCTGATCTCAGGGTTGTAGGTTTGGGCCCCAAGGTGGGTGTGGCGATTATTTAAAAATAAAATCTTAGAAAATGGGGCACCTGGGAGGCTCAGTCATTATGCGACTGCATTCGGCTCAGGTCATGATTTTGGAGTCCCAGGATCGAGCCCCACATCAGGCTCCCTGCCCAATGGGAAGCCTGCTTCTCCCGCTCTCACTCCCCCTGCTTGTGTTTCCTCTCTAGCTGTGTTTCTTTCTGTCAAATAAAGAAATAGATAAATCTTAAAAATAAAATCTTAAAAAAAAGTTTATACAAGATTGTCTGATGATTTGAAGGACAGTCCATTTTTATGAATGAGATATCACAATATTTAAAGCCATAGTTTTCTTCAAATTAAATGATGAATTCAGTGCAGTCACAACAAAAATTCCAGCTGGATGTTTTTAAAGGATCTAGAGACTACCAACACAGACACATATGTATATGGAATTATAAAGGCCCATGTAAAACTAAGTTCATTTTGGAAAAGAAGAGCAAAGAGGAGATAGCTGCTGCACCAAATATTAAAATAAATTACAAAGCCACAGAAATAAAAACAATATGGTAGTGTCCCCCCCACACACAATAATAAACACATCCGTGGAACAGAAGAGAACGCTCTCAGGAGAATACATGCATAACGGAGTAGATGATACATAAAGAAGATGACAGGACAATCAGTGGCTAAAGCCTCATCCTCCAGCTTTGACAGACAGTGCTGGAAAACCTGATTCACTATCTGGATTTCATGGTAATCTCTTCACTAAAAATAAAAGAGTCTCCAGATGGATTCAAGACCAAAACATAAAAGGTAAAACTCTAAAGTTAATCACAGAAAATACTATTCTTGTGGCCTAAGAGCATGAATAGCTTTCTTAAAGAAGCTTTATAAAGAATAAGTCATGCGTCATCAACAGTAAGATTTCCTGATTGTAAAATACCACAGATATGGTTCGTAGACAGTCAACAGATTGGGAGAAATTATTTGAAAATTATTTGCAAGTTGTAAAGCTGAAAAGGGACTAATCTATAGACTATCCAACAAATTCCTGCCCGTCATCAAGAAAGAGGAATAAGGCAAAAGGCATGAGCCGGCAGTCCACAGAAGAGGTGGTGCCCATGACCAATAACTATAGGAAGGGACACCGAAACTCACCAGTCAACAGAGAAATAGGAATAAAAAAGGCAGTAGGTGTTACTTTACCCCATCATATGGATGAAAACTCAGATCTTTGGATAACGCTGGGGGAGCCGTGGGAATGTTTGTATGAACTATTGTTAGGCTGATCCATTCAGAATAGAACCCCAGGAATCCTTAGTCTGGTGATGTTTGAGTATACTCTATGATCCTGCACTTTAACTCTTGTCTATACAGTATGTTTGAGAGGAAGTGTGGCATAACTCCCATGCAGAAGTTTTTCATCATCGCCTTGTTTGCTGCAGGACTTGGCAAACTGTGACCCGTGGGCCAAATCTGGCCTTATATACTTATTTACATACTGCCTATGGCTGTGCTGCATGAGCAGAGCTGAGTCCTTGCAACTAAGACCTTAAGGCCCCAAAGCTGAAAATACTATTTGGATCTGTATGGACAAAGTTCACCAATCTCCAGTTTAAAGTATCAGAACTCCTTTAGGCAACCTGGAGTCCCATTGCTGAAGGAAAAGTTAATTAAAATATAAGGGACATGTACTATGAAATACAACATGACTCTTACAAGCCATAAACTGTGTGAGGTGTATACTTACAAACAAGGAAGGTTCTTATAAGAAGGATGCTGAATGCAAGAAAGGAGGAAAAAGATCCAAGCTACAGTATTATAACTTATAAAATGTCATTATTATAATGACAACATTATATATTTTGCAAAGATATATACAAGATCAAGATGTCATATCAAAGGCATAATGGTTGCTGAAATGAGTGGGAACACGTGACTAAAACACTCCAGGAGATGGTCTTTGCATGATCTGATGATGGAAGGATGCTATAAAATGGGAAACATGATTTGCTCATGCCCCAGTGCCCAGGATAAAGAAAGTTAATGTGGAAACTACTTAGTACAGTGTCCAGCACATTGTGAATTTTCTAGAATGTTCATTGTTATCATCATCATCATTCTTTCATTGTTAATCTTTTGAAAATGAAATGCTAACCATGGAGCTAAAATCAATAAAGAGGAACATCTCTAAGACAATTCTGTTCCATTGGATTACCCCAGAATAAATGAACAGACAGTGACCCTCTTTAGAGGAACACTTTATGGGTCAAAAGGAATTAAATTTATGGCTGAACCCCCTGAATTGATGAGGAAAGAAAGAGGGCTTATTTACTGTCATCGTCATTTTTTCTGTTCACTAGCTATTTGCCTTCCTGATTCCATGTCCTTGTCTTCCTTTTGGTTGGATGGAGCCAGGTGACTAGTTTTGGCTGAGGAGTTGTTAGTGTAAGTCATATGTGCCATCTTTGAGTCTAAGTTAACTGTCCTTTCTAGGCCCTCCAGAGCTCTCTTTCCTGCTACCCTGGTGGCTAGCTGCATTTGAGAAGGTAGTTGCTTCCTTAGTCCCTGGGGGAACTACAATGGTTAGAGTCCCCTGCAGTCCAATGAGGAATATGTCAATTAAAGCCACCAAGATTTTCAGGACTGTTTGTTACCTCAGCATACAGCTGAGGAAGCTGATACAGCTTCCAAACCTTCAACACTTGTGTGGAGGCACTCACAAAAATCCCAACACATAGAATTAGAAAGACTCTCAGAGGCCATGTAATCCAACACCCCTGACATGGATTGAGTCAAGGTGAATGTCTAGAATAAGGGACCCAGTCCCAGTGAAGAAGACCCCACACCCTCCACAAAGCTCCTCTCACCTTACCTTACCTCTTAGCATTAGTGAAATTCTTCCATTTGGAGCCAAATTCAGCCTCCTTGCCATTTCCACCCTGTTGTCTTAGATCTCCCCTTATCCCTCCCTCACATAATGAGATGTGATCCGGGATCATGACCTGAGCCGAAGGCAGACGCTTAAGGGCTGAATCACCCAGACACCCAAATTTATATTGTTTAAAGCCACTAAATGTGTGGTAACATGCCACAGCAGAAATAGGAAACCAAGGAAGTCAGATTAGGTATCATTATTTCTTTGCATTATCAGTTCTAAACCAATTGCTTTTTGCTATAGTTGGTTTCATTTTAAGCAAAAAAAATTCAGCTTCACTATCAATTTTTGTTAATAAATGGGACTCCCAGAACTTTAGCTTCAGTTTTGTTCTTATTGTGACCTGACAAAGAAAATATACTGTAAAAATTCACCCTATCTAGAGCTAGTCACTGTGCAGACCAAAGCAACATGGACTGTTCAAGCAGCTCATTGAATTTGGAGCCTACACAGACTCTAAATCCTGTCTACAATTGATATGGGTGATATTTAGATCCATCCCTGATCCCACACTTGTTCATTTTTTTTTTGTAACTAAATATAAGTTTTAGCCATTCCTTCGTATTACCAAGCATGAGTTTGTTAACTTATTAGTAGTGCAATCTGGTCAAAGCTAACTACATTTAACAACCTATGTTGTGGCTTTAATAAGAGATTGAGAGTTTGAAAGAACTGATCAGATTTGAGAAATGGACATGACAGACAAATCATCAATATCTAATTTTTCTTTACTAACTGATACGTTCCAGGCCCTTTGCTAAACACCCAGGAGTTATTGCCTTATTTGTTTCTCAAAACAGTCATATGAAAAAGTCATATGAATATTATTATTATTGCTGTTTCATAGTGGGAGAAATGGCTTTAAGGGATGGTTAAGCAACTTGCCCAATTTTTTCACAGCTTGTGGATGAGGGAGCTGGGCTGCAACCAAGCAGTCTGACTCTGCAGATGGTGCCTTAAGTCCATGCTACAGTATCACCCTTGAAGACATCTGTATGGCCCTCCAACTTGGATTTGTCTGATTCTAGGTCCAGAGGCAGCCTGGAATGTGTGGACACTGTCCTTGGAAATGAAAGGACTTAGCAGCTCATTTTTGGATGGATCACATTTCTTAGAACAAGCACAAAATAAATATTTTCCATTTGCTGAATGATTTTATCAAGCCTCTCTGGGTTGAGCTTTGGAGGAGAGAGAGGAAACAGGTTTCATGGTTAAAGCCTGAGAAATACCTCTCAGGCAGTCAAGGGTGAGGGGCTGGTAATGGGTGACTTCAGCCCCTAGTCATGCTCACCTGGCACAGGAAGCTCTGGGTGGTTTGGCCCAGACTCTTCACAATAAGCTCCTCGTTTGTCCTTCTGAGCTGATGGTCTGGTGGAGAGTTTGTCTGTGGGAACTTGTTCCAGGAGAGACCCAGCTGCATCTGACAGGAAATGGAGAAAAGAAAGACAGAGGCATAAATCTCTGGCATTCTGCCTCTTTCTTGGGAATCTGTTCTCTCCTGGCCAGAAGTGTGGAAATGAGTAACTGGTGACTTTCAAAGGCTGGATGAGTGTCATACCACTGGGTAGACATGTGGGGCCCCCTGAAGAGAGAACTGTCCCTTTTGGAGGAAACATCCAGACCCAATATTAAAAACTTACATTAGCCATTAAGCACATGAAAAAGTGCTCAGCCTCATTAGTCATCAGGGAATGCAAATCAAAACCACAATGAGATACTACCTCATACCTACTATAATCAAAAAGACAGACAATAACAAGTGTTGATGAGAATATAGAGAAATTGGAACCCTCAGACTTTGCTGGTGGAGATATAAAATGGTACAGCTGTTTTGGAAAACAGTCTGGGAGTTCCACAAAATGGTAAACATGGATTTACCACAAAACTCAACAATTCTACTCCGAGGAATATACCTAAGAGAACTGAAGGGTTTGGGGAGGTGTCTCTTGGGAGGTCTCAACCATCTTGATAATCGGTATCCCCCATAACCTCCAGCCCTACCCTGGTTTACTTTATGCCATATTCCCTAATGATAAAAGTCTGCCTAAGATCAACTACCAGATGATGCCTGCCTCGCATCCCCTTCCCACTCAGGCTGCCTCATCCAGTTATTGTCTGCTTGGCCACTTAAGGCATTTAAATTCATGACTTACTCCTCCAGTCAGAGACGAGCCTGTTGTGGGACATCACAGAGGAAGAGGGACACTGACTAAAGCAAACACATCTATAACTGGCAGCTACCAGGGACGTGGCATGGTCCACAATGAAAGTCAAAAGTCACAAGGTACAAGTGGCTGGTGAAACAGTCAGAAACAGATTTCAGGGGCCAATAGTGGAGGCAAAAGGAAAACAAATGTTTGCAGCATAAAAGAGAGAAAAATCTAACCCTTGGGCCTGATCAACAATGAAGCCTCCTACTCTTGGGTGCTGGAACCTGATCCCGGGGACTTCTGAAGGCTTTTGCTTCCTTGAAGGCCCTTAGGAAAAGCAACGATTCTCTTTAAAGGGTTTTCTCTGTTTGCAATTATTACCTTCAAGTAGAATATTTATGGTCCGCTAAGAGTCCGTTTCAAGCAATTCCTCAGACATATCTGCATGAGTCTGAACTTTACTCACAGGCGTTGCTAGCATTCTGTCCCATGGGAATGCTGGATCCCATGTCCATGAACTTGAAATTATCAATGAAGAGATGGTGAGTATCCTCTCACTCTGCATGTTGACATATTTGGCTGATAGAATTCTTTCTGCTTGTTTTATTCCTCTAAGCTTTTGTTTTCTTTGATCAACCTCCTCTCAAAACCAAAGGCAATTAACATTCCACAACCTTTTAGCCTTCCTGACCATTTAACAGTATTTCTAAGATTTTCTATATACGTTGCTTATTTGTGTGTAGTGTGTAAGTTTTAAATTTCTGTCAATCAAATAGATTTGAATTTGTTTCTAGTGTTTTCTATTTACCATGCATTTTCTTTGCATGTCTCTGCCCCATCTCATTTCCTGTTTTATCCCAGAATGTTCTAGGCAGTTTCATGTTTTGTTTTGTTTTGTTTTCCCCTTTTTTCTTTTCCCAGAAGTTATATATTGTCTATTATTTTAGTAGGTACCCTTAAAGTTGTTAACATACGTAATTACATTAACAGCATCTCAAGGTAGGTAACCTGTCTCCTTTCTTAGAATTAAAAACAAAACAAAACAAAAAGACCTTTGAAATTCTTTGACTTGGGTCTTTATTTCATCCATCTTCTTTTACTGGTTTCCAGTATTTTAATTTCCCCATTCTCAGCTATCCCCTAAATAAGACATTATATTACAATTATTACATTTTAAGGAATTTTTAAAAGATTTACAGTATTTTTATCACTTTCTTTCTTAACATTCCTTCCTGTATTCCACTTTCTCCTTCCTAAATCAATTTCTTTCTTTCTGAATCATATCTTGGTAGACTAAAGAAACCAGATATGATTTTTGCTAAGCACATAATATCCACCATCTCCTGCAATCATATCAGTATTTCTGCAAAATACAGATTATTATTCCTATTTTACAGATGAGAAAAGAAAGGCCTGGAGAAGAAAGTGACATGCTTAACCAAAATCACAGAACTAGTGCACTTCAGATGTAACCGGATGTTCTTTTCAAAGACATCAAGGGAGCAAAAACTTATACGGAAATATCTTGGGCTAGTCAAATAGAAATTAGGGGGTTATGGAGTGCTTATAGCCAGGTGATGGTCCTTAAACTCAAGTGACTTGTATAAGAAACTTATACTTACTTACAAACCATCCAATATCCCTAAACAACTGCTTCAAGGAGAGTTTTCCAACCCTAAGGGTTAGATTGGCCAATAATTAATCTAGAGCAGGGAACGGTGCTGTGATGGGAGGAAGGTAATAGTATCCAATTGCCAGTTTGGCTTTATTCTTCCTAAGTACCTGAATCTTATAGTTTAAGAGAAAATGTCTGGAGGTACCATTTAAAATTGTTAGCTACATCATTTTTTTGTTTGTTTAAGACTTTTTTAAAGGAAGTCTTGGCTTTACAATACAACGGAGACATAGGGCGCTTGGGTGGCTCAGTGGGTTAAAGCCTTTCGGCTCAGGTCATGATCTCAGGCTGCTGGGATGGAGGCCTGCATTGGGCTCTCTGCTCAGCAGGGAGGCTGTTTCCTCTGCTCTCTCTGCCTGCCTCTCTGCCTACTTGTGATCTCTCTCTCACTGTCAAACAAACAAACAAATAAATAAAATCTTTAAAAGAAACAATAAAACGGAGACGAAGGTATAGAGATTTCCCATTTATCACCTTCCCCTACACATGCATAGGTTCCCTCATTATCAGTATCACTCAACAGAATGGTATATTTTTTACTAAAGTAGAACGTGCACTGATATATCATAATCACCAAAAGTTCATAGTTTACAGTTCATTCTTCATGTTGCACATTCTTTAGGTATAAAATGATATATACTCATCATTATGATTTTAAACAGAATATGTTCACTGTCCCAAAAGTCTCTGTGCTCTGTCTATTCATCGCTATCCCCTCATTGCTAGATAGGTTTATATTTTATGTTTTTAAAAACCTCTGAGTCAGAACCTGGGCAAAACACATTACATCAGAGCTCATTCAGGGTGGATGCATGGTGGCTGGTGATGTTTATAAAGATAACATTATGATATTAGTAAAGAACAGAAAGGGAACCTTAGTAATTGTTGTTGCCAGTTATTGCCTTTGATGATGTTTGTAGTTGTTTGTGACTTGAAGCTCTTTGGGGGCTAATAATAATAATAATTTTAAAAACTCACCCAAAGTCAATGTTAAGCAGTTCACAAACAAAACACCAATTGTTGTACATGCGGCATTCAACATAATAGACCCAAACTGTCTACAGAATCTGCACTTCCCATAAGCCTGAGCTTCACTTTCACAACGAAAGCTAGATCATTAAAAATGCAGCCTGTTGGTGGTGACACATTTTGCAGCTCAGATCCTCCTTACAACAAAAGTTGTACTCCTTAGAATGGTGACAAGGTGCTGAAGACACACACATGCACCCTCCCTTGGCACCCCATCCTTTTTGGCTTGCTTGTACATCAGCAACTTGACACCCTGGTTTTATGGGCCATTTTAGCAGAATGTTGACTCTGGGGACCACTCATTCTCAGGTGAACTCAAGCAGAGAGTTTCTTCCTCAAACAAAACATATTTTACCTAATTCAAGTGACTTTTGTATGCAAGTGTTCAGGGAACCTACTGCCCACAAGCCCTTAGATGGTACGGAAGTGTCAGAGTCAGAGGCTTGCCATCGCTGAAATGCCAACCACAGTCTGGTTCTAACACTGGCTAGCTATAGCACCTAGGTTACATGACTCACTCACTCTCCATCTTCGTTTTTCCCTCTTTGAAATAGAATTGTAATACCTACCCCACAAGAATGTTCAAACTGTTCAATGAAGCAAGTGAAGTTCTCACTGAATGATCAGTAAAAGTTAACTATCACCAGCTTATAGAAGCTGATGATCTAAGGATTGAGATCAGCCTAGGATAGGTCAAGGTCAAGGCAAGGTCAGGGAAAATGGTAGATGTTTTCAATACTTCAGATCCTTTCACTTGAGTTTTTTTTAAATTATTTTTTAAAATATTTTTAAAAATTTATTTGCCAGCAAAAGCAGGGGGAGCCGCAAGGCAGAGGGAGGAGCAGGCTCCCCACTGAGCCGGGAGCCCAATGTGGGACTTGATCGCAGGACCCTGGGATCATGACCTGAGCCGAAGGCAAATGCTTAACCGACTGAGCCGCCCACTCATCCCTCACTTGAACTTTTCCAGACAGAACTAACTTATTCTCATAATACTATTACTCTTTTACCTTTACTACTAATGGTGACTGGTAATATTAATTCTGAAAATTACACAGAAAAGGAACAACCAACCAGTTGTACTATTACAATTTATTCCAAGTTAGAAGTAAATGTGCCTTCCTGCTCATCCAATTTCACCCTTCCAAAGTACCGCTCTTTTATTTTTATTTTTTTATTTTTTATTTTACTCACTTGTCAGAGAGAGGGAGAGAGCACAAGCAGGGGGAGTAGCAGTCAGATGAAGAAGCAGGCACTCCACTGAACAAGGAGCCTGATGCAGGACTCAATCCCAGGACCCTGGGCTCATGACCTGAGCTGAAGGCAGACACTCAACCAATTGAGCCACCCAGGCATCCCAGTACCACTCTTAATAATTTGTTGTACCTCATCTTCCTGACTTTACAAATATAGCCATGTCTTCATCTATATTTTCAAATATACATTTTGCCAGGGATCAGGCAATACATAATGGCCCATATTTTCCTTATCTGGTAACATCATGAACATCTTAACCTATCAGTGGACATCAATCTTCCTTATTATGCTAATGATTACATAGGAATCTTATCTTAGCAATCTGAGTTTTCACCTGCTAATTTCTATTTTCAGTGGTTTAATTCATTTATACAGTGACGACAAGAAAGTTGTGAATGGAATCAGCCTCAAAAAAAATCCACTTCCTGAATTAAATGCATTCATCACCTTTACTAAGGGGAGAAAATTAAGCTGCTTTGGGTCACTCAGTTTCTTGGTGCCTATGCACCGTCTCCTTCTTAATGATTTAAGTGTGTGGGTCTGCTGGGCCAAGACGGACCACTCTGCTGGGTTTGGGAATGATCTCTAGGAATGAAGATTCTGAACTGCAAGCCTGGCTAGGCCAACATTTGAGGCTGTCCAAAATCAAAGCTTTGTGAGAACTCAGTGTGGCAGAGCTTAAACTGCTGCTCTGAGACCCCAAATCACAACTGACTACATATTCCAGAGTTTTCATGATTTGCTTAGGTTAAAAAATTCAGTCTTATTTTCTCATGAAATTGACAGACCCTGACCTTAAATGGCGGAGTTGAAAAATTGGTACTCATTAAGGATAACTCTGAGGATTCCAGACAAAAAAGGAGAATGTATGCACCAAAGTGAATATATGTTACTTTGTAAACAGATGAACAATAGCAACCAAAAGATCTATAACATTTGATGTCTCAGGAAGCAATAAGGAGGAGGAAAACAGGAGGAAGAAGATGGGAAAGGGGATGGAAACTTCTAGAACTGTGCTATTCAATATGGTGACCATTAGTCATACGTGGCTAGTGAGCACTTGAAATGTGGCTAGTCTGAATTAAAGTGTACTGCAAATTGTACAATGCATACCAGATTTCAAAGACTTAATATGAAAAAAAGAAAGTCAAAGATGTCATTAATAATTTTTATAATGATTTAATGTTGACAAGATATTTTGCATATATTGGGTTAAATAGGCTATACTATTAAAATTCGTTTCATCTGCTATTTTCACTTTTCAAATGTGGCCCCTATAGTATTTGAAATGACATGTGTAGCTTGCATTATATTTATGTTGGACAGCCCTGTTAAACAGCTTCCTTTCATGAGCAGATAAGGATAATTTCCTATTTATTGTATGTAAATAGCATCTCTAGCAGAATGAGAACAGTTTACTTATTATTTATTTAAATAGACCTACTAAAATATCAATGTCCCCAAAAAGCTTTTCTCCTGTAGCCCCAGGGTAAGTCTAAGCCTTGCCCCTGCTACACATGAACAAATTATCAATTAGTGGATTCTAAATAAAAGGAGGCTCTCCACATAGAGTACATGAGAGAAAAAGAAATTAATGTCACTCATCTGTAAGCCTAAGTTTGATTTAGAAAACCGGTGATTAACATGACAGCCCCACTCTCTAAATAGACAGAGTGGAAAATCAGAGACTAAATCACCTGAGTGGAATTAACCCACCGCTCAGAGAGACCTCAGGATCTGCTACACTACTACCCTTCTGGCACCTGAAAGTGTATCCTGTTATGGTTTTTTCATCATAAATACTTCCTTTACCCCCATGAAATGTTTCACTGGGGAGGGACTGGTGGAGCTCTCCCCACTCACAGCTGCAGAAGCACAGAAAATGATTCCTTGGGTCAGGACTGACTATGTTTCCTGCTTCTGTCCTCCCCATCTCCCCAGTCCACTGAGAACCTTTGTCCGAGGACACTTCTTCGCCCATCCTATGGCACCCTGAGCTTATTCTGTGGCTTCTCTTCATGCTTCTACCTTCATGCAAGTAGCAGTGACCAAGAAGCCGAGCTGTGCAGGGCTTGAGGAGGGAACCATTTGGTTCACTGCCATTGCAGCCTCTGCTACAGGGTCTACATTGCAGCGTGTGGCCCAAGACGGAGGACACCTGTTACAGGAAGACTCTTAATAAGAGAAGGCATGCCAGAGACGTAGTTCTTTGTCCCAAACTACTGCCAGAGGCAAGACAATGGTGGTGGTACAGTGGAATGTTCCAGAACCCCAGCAACGGGGTGTTATTGTGCAGCCTTACACTGAAGTGCTCAGAAAAGTATCGGGAAATGTTCCAGAAAGCAGAAATAATTGTGGCCCAAGAGGTGAGATTGGAGTGACGGAGAGTGGAAAGGGATGGCGCAGGACCTCTTCTGGTGAGGTGGGCAGAGCAGTGCTCCGGAAGGGAGGCAAGCTGGGGGTAGAGGTGGGGATCCTAGCAACCACATGGACAACAACCACTGGTTTATTCAGTCCTGATTTTGCACCAGACACACTGTGTTTTGCATATACTGACTAATGTACGCTTTAGAACCATCTGCTTTTTGGTCCATTGACAGACAAGAAAACTGTGGAGCTGGGGGCCTGGGTAAGCTGCCCGGTATCACACAGCAGTTCACAGGTAGCCCCGGGGTGTCTGATTCCAAAGTTTGGAATTTTCCACCCTGACAGGAGGCCGAATCATGAACACATTCTGTTCTCTTATTCTTCCTAAGTGTGGTAATTTGTGGGCATTGTCCATGTAATTACTATAAATGGTGTTTAGCTGACCCCTGGCTCATGGAAAGTTGATTTTCACTTTGTCACTCGAGATTGGTGGCTCTCAACTTGGAAATGTCGGGAGACATTTTTGATTGCCACTGCTGAAGTACGGGGTGCTCCTAGCATGGAGTGAGTGGAAGCCAGTGGAAGCTGCTAGACGTCCTACTATGCATGGGATAGCTGTCACATGAAAGAGAAGTAGCTGGCCTTGAATGGCCATAGCACAAGGGTTCAGAACCTCTGCAGCGGAGGAAGTTTCAGGGCTTCATCCTGTCCTTCTCAGTCCATTTGACAGCAAGTGACCCAGTTGGTCACTTATTCATTTGGTGCATATATACTAAGCACAGACTAAGGGACCGTGCTAGGATCTGTGGACATATAACATTAAGATACGATTTCATTCAATATTTGTCAAAAATATAGTTGAAACCCAGAGCCAAACATCAAAGTGAGATATAATGAAGGAAGTTTCTGGCAAGAGGTAGTTGACACACAAATGTTTTTGAGAGTTTAACACATTGGGTCAGCCTTACAGGTTTGGGGAAATATAGGGAAGAAGATCAAAGAATGTTTATGTATCCATTACTGACTTTGTATTTGAAGTTAAATCCATACTTACTCTCTATCTTGTCACTATCATGCTCCGTTTTTCTGTCTAAGAGAATTTACTAAAGAGTACAAGGGGCTTTCTGAAAACATCGAAGGGTTTGTTTTAAATGTATCTGCAAAGAATATTGACTTGTAACCTCAGACTTATATGCTGGTTATTGAAAATAATCTTTGTTGTCAAGAATTATATTTATTCGCTTACAGTTAAATTACTGTTCGTCATAAGAGCTGAAGCGTGTTCACCTATCTTGTATTTCTTAACCCAGTGATGAAGACATCACTCAGCTTGGGAAGAACAGCAATGCTAAGCTGGTAACATTTTCGGAGGTCTTCCTCCTCTCCTGAATTCATGCAAAGCAAAAATGCAAATATAAATTCGCAAATTTCCACAGCACTAGTTTGATGGTTAGGAGAAATCAGATGTGGTTCCTAACCTCAGGAACTAACTCTAACTGACAAGGGAGACAAAACTCAAAGAAATAGTCACACAAATAATGACACTACAACTATCATGGCTGGAATGACAAGTGGTGAGGAGTTGAGGGCATGGTCCCGTCCTGGGAAGCAGGCAGGGCTTCTCCGCGGAGGCGGTGTGGGAGCTGGGAACTCACCAAAGCGGGTAGTCCTTACTCCAGGCAGACAAGAGCTGGCGCGAAGGCCTGGAGTCCGGGAGAGTTTGGGCGGGCGGTGTACCTGGAGCTAAAGGTGTTCAACGGAAGTCAGAAGGGCAGGCAGGAGCTGCACGTGCCAGGTCCAGACAAGCTGTGTGACGCACTTTACATTTTCATCTTGCGGTCGGTGCAGAGTAATAGCACGAAGTGCGAAGTGTGCATTTTGAGAAGCCTGCTCCGGCGACTTGGGTGGGAGTGGCTCATTGTAGGAGCAGCGCAGAGGCCTAGAGAGCAGCAGGCAGACAGCTGCGCCGGCGGGTACAGAGATGCTGTGCAGGGAGTGTTGGCAGGTGGCTGGGGAAAGGAAGAGTAGGTGAAGTTGAGGAATGGAGGTAAGATCCCCAGGCATTTATATACTGCGGACGGTCTCTGATGGAGACAAATGAGGCAGGCAGAGGTGTGGAGGACTGACCCCCCGGTTTGGGGCTTGTCCCAAACTCAGGAAACAGCAGAAACTCTGGCTGATGACTCAATAGAAGTTCGGTGACACACCTGTACTGTCCTCTATGAACAAGAAAGAGGGCAGGACCTGCCTCCTTGTGACGGCCTACATTATTACCAGGTGTTTGATATGGCCTTTAACTCAGGAAAACAGCCATCAGCTCTGAAACAGGAGGGAAAGTCTGGGCCATCTGAACATTTAACTCAAGGATTCAAGCCCTGCCAAGTCCTAATCACAATGCAAACCTTTAAGCCCCCACTTCCTTCTGTGACAGTAATGACATTTGAAATAGGAAGGAGACATCTACTGAGAAGCAAGATCATCCTCAGTGAGCACATCGGTCAGTCCTTGCTGGGCAGTCAGCTTCAGCTGTTAATTTGCACAGGAACAACTTCTGAGCTGATTCTATGATGGGTCTGTTGCCAAGATCAGCCATTTAGAGCTTACTTGCATTTCTGCTTTCTGCACATGACATATCACAGGGCCAAGAAAGAGTGAATAGGTGCAGAAACCATAGCCCAAAGAGGCAGGAGATGGGACAATTGCCAAAAGCCAAGGGAAAAAGCAAGAGTCATTACAGAAAGAGGAGGAGGACCAGAAGTCCTGCTTAGAGGCAAGGTCTCAGCTTGTGTGCCGGCAAAGCGCAACCACTCTCCACGGGACATTGGCAATGAGTCTCTAAAAGAAGGCTGGAGTCTGGCCTGGGCTCAAACCCAGTTCTGCAAGTTGTTAGCCTTCAGACAAGTCACTTCATCCCTCTGAGCCTTAGTTTCTTTTGAAAAAAAAAAAAAAAGAAACAGTGTCTACCCTAGATGACCATGAGGATGAAGTGATTTTCTTAGGGGTCAAGAAGCCCTTCACTTGACTCCTGTTGGGCAAACACCTAACTTCAAGGAGTTTGCCTCTAGTTATCTCTTCTTCCCCTCTGCTCTCCAGACCAAAACTACATGGGTACTGAGACATCTAGAGTCTTTGGTTCAATGAGCTGATTTAGTGAGCTTCCCTATTGACCAAAGGCAAAGTAGCTGAGGTAGACATTTAGATGAACCTTCCTGTACAGCACGCAACCATTTCTCTGAATCAGCTGGGTGAGGTAATGGATGTTAGTCACATGCACACTGAGTAGTTAGGGGATGTTAAACTATATCACTCCAATTGTTATTATTTCATCTGTTAAAATTAGTTTTTTGCTTGAAATTGCTCATCGACAATACTCCTGGACTTTCTTCCAAAAACCATAAAGATGGCCTCTCAAATTTAGAAAATGCTGAAATTGTTGGAAAGTTTTATTAAGCTGTTTAGAACTTAAAACATCAGCTTACAGCAAAGTAGCTAAGAAATAAACAGCATCTCAGGGTGCTTTCCAGTTCCCTCATCAAGCCGTAACTCAAATCTTGTCACATTTGGAGAAGATCAACTATCTAAACATCCTAAGCATCTTCAAAGAAAATGCTCTTCCCTCTCGAACAGTAGATCTACCATTAATGACACAGCTGCTTGGTGAGTTATAGCATCTTAGCCATGGAGAACCTGTTACAAGCTACCCCTTGGCCTTTTTCCCAAGTCAACAAAAGTTCCCTTTATAAAGGAGGGGTAGTCTTCCTTGTAAAAATTTTAAAGGCTGATTGCATCCATTGCAAGCAAATTTGAATCTGTATTTCATTTCCAGCCCTCACTTCTACTTGCATCTGTCCCATCCAGGTACCTGAAGAGACAATCATTCTCTCATGTGAGAGAATCTTCTCTTCTTTCTGACATCATTCTCCCAAAGCTTTTCTTATAACTTCTCTGTGAGGAAAGGAATCTTTCCTCACTTTGGGGGAATCTATACTCCTACCTCTACTGAGTAACAGTGTTCATTCTTTCTCTCCTTAGTATATTTCCCTTGGAATCAGTTATTCAACCTATAGTCATATTTTGGGGGCTTCAGGTGGACAGTCAATGCTGACATTGATACCATCATGCTGTAAGGTACCAAAGAGACTGTCAAATCATCTTCACTTTACAGATAGGATAACCAAGGTCCAGAGAAGAGACAGCATTTATTGAAGAATGTGTAGGTATATAATGGCATGACTGGAGTTCAAACCAGACCTCATGACTCTCAGCCCAGCTTTTCCTCATTAATGACGACATATCAACAAGACTGCATTTGACCCCTTTTTGTAGAAGAATATATTAGGCATTCAGTAAATTTTTATTGAATGAATGAATTGATATTGAATGAGAAAACAAGAATGTTGTCTTAGGAATTTGGTTTTAAATAAAACCATGTCGTATGGCAGCAACTCATGATCACCAGCCCTTCATCATATATGAATGTTTGTGGAAGATCCCAGTGATGAAAAGGAGGGTGGTATCCTGGAACTGACTAGAGCTAGGTCAGTGAAAATCAGAAAGCATCTGATTCTGCCTGAATCCAAATCTTATTTGCTAAGTTGTCTAAGTTGGGAACTTAGAAGTCAATTAATTTACTAACTCAAAACTAATGATTCCAGAAAAACTAAAATAGCACATTGGATTGAAGATAAAATATATCCCCATTGCTCTTGCTTTTAGTAGCTCAGGCTTTCCACGGGCTCCCTATTCCTGCCCAGGTGCAAACATCTTGGGAAGCCCTCTTTGTCAGTTCCCCAAGTGTCTCTCCTCCTTTGGCTTCTGAACATCCATCATTCATCCTGATAGTCAGGGGTAGTAATGTTCCCTTATCTCAGTGCATTCAGTGGAAAGGCTTGGAAACACTATCATTTATTTGCATAGATAACTGCTTCAATACTTAGCAAGCATCTATCTCTTTTCCTAGGGAACAGTGGGCACATTTTTGGATTCGTTAGAACAGGTAAATGAGGTTGAAAACTTTCCATGGAAACTTGAGTCTATGGTGCAAGTTAAAACTATTAATGGAGGGGAACTCTTCCAAATAGTTGACTCTTTATTAATGAAGAAAAAGATAGTGTTGCTGTAACTTGGGTGTAGGTAGTAAAATGGCTTAACTGGGGTTCACAGTCTGGGAGACCCAAGCTATATTACTGGGTGGATGAATGAATGTCAGAGTATTAGAAACAGGGACCTGGGAACTAATGCCTTTCTTATATCTAGATGGAGCAACAGACTTAATTTCACATAATGATGAACCTGAATGTTTTCCTTAAGGACTTAGGAAGGCAATAAATTCATCTAACTCAAACATAGTGTCTTTTCTGGAAATTGTCTATTGTCTTCCAGAAATTATATCCCATCGCCTGTGTCCTTAAATTACCCCAGAGTAATTTTTCACTTTATATTTTTCACTTTATATTGTTTTTCACTTTATATTGTGAAATAATTTCAGACTTACCAAAAAGTTTTTAAAATGTTCAAATAACTGGGGCGCCTGGGTGGCTCAGTTGGTTAAGTGACTACCTGCAGCTCAGGTCATGATCCTGGAGACCCGGGATCGAGCCCCACATTGGGCTCCTGCTCCGCAGGACACCTGCTTCTCCCTTTCTCACTCCCACTGCTTGTGTTCCCTCTCTGGCTGTGTTTCTCTCTGTCAAATAAATAAATAAAATCTTTAAAAAAATGTTTAAATAATTTTGGTATACCTTTCACCTAGATTCTCTGTACATGCTAAAAATATACTACATTTGTTTTATCATTCTGTCTTTACACACACGCTCACACACGCACATTGTCCTGAAATGTTTCAAGATTTAACATGATACCTCATTCAGTTCTAAATACACTAGTGTGAATTTCCCAAAATCAAAGTCATTTTTTTCTGTAACTGTAACTAAATTATCAAAATGAGGAAATTATCATTGATTTATTACTAGTATGTAATCTGCAGGTTTTACTCAAATTTACTAGTTGTCTACGAAATTCAGGCATTGGTTTAGTTCTAATCTGGGATCACATTGCTGCATTTAGTCATCATGTCCCTTTAATCTGTCATGTCCCTCTTTTCCCCTTTAATTTGGAACAGGTCCTAAGCTTTTCTTTGTTTTTCATCATCTTAATATTTTAGAATAATACAGATTAGTCATTAAGCAGAATCTCCATTAATTTGGGTTTGTCTGAGGTTTCCCCATAATTAGATTCAGGCTATGCAATTTGGACAGAAGAACCACGAAAGCCATCTATGTCCTTCTCAGTGCATCATATCAGGAGGCACATGATGTTCATTTGTCCCATTTGTGTGTGTGTGATGTTTACTTAAATTGTTTCATGTATGTTATATCTGCCAGGCTTCTCTGTTGCAAAGTTACTATTATTCTTTTTGCAATTAATTAGAATATCATGGGGCCATACTTTGGGACTATGTAAATATTTTGTTTCTCATAGTTCTTTCACGAATTTTAGCATCTATTAGTGATCCTTGCCTGAAACAATTATTACTGCAGTGACTGCCAAGAGATGATTTTCTAATTCCATCTTTCCTTCTGTATTTATTAATTGGAATTCTGAAATGTCTTCTCCATCTGTGGCCTCTTTGTCTAGTTCAGTTTGGTTTGAAGGAGGCATTATTTGTGTAAGTTGTTTTAGTTATTCACTTGGTGTTATGAAAACATTTGAAACAAGAACACTGTTTAAAGAAGAAATGAGGCCTACATAATAGGATGTGTTGTTCAACAAACTTTTTGTGGATTGCAGTTTAAGTGGGTCTTTAAAAAATTACCATGGATAAAGGCATTTTGTGAAAGTTGTCAGAAAAGAAGAACTGGCTTAAGGTCCCTTTCATAAGCTAAGAAAGGGCTTCAGAGTAAAGTCTTAACGTCCTCTCCTCTCTCAAATGGGAAGTGTGTTGGCTGTCTCAGAGGTAGAGGACTGAGTCTCACCAGGCACCATCTTTTGCTTTTGGATCAGAAAATTATTCAGATGAAGCTTGACACTGTGGTGACACAGTTGAGAAGGAAAGCAGCAAACTTCTACTTATTCTCTCTGCTTTTCTTTTTTGTTTCTCTGTGATCCATACACAATAGCACTGATCTTTATGCTGCCCCATTATCTTTGACTCTTGGGAGATGGACATATTATCACATTTAGATTTGCATGAAGGGTTAAACAAAGTCATTATTATAGATGATACAACTAACTCCCTAAGGTCCCAAAAGCACCTTCTTCCCTGCCCTCTCTCTCTTTTCTCAAGTTCCCTGGGGCAGCGTTTTGCTGTCCTGAACTTGACCCTAGCTGCTGACCAGTTTATCCCATGACTCAGCCAAAACACTGCCCAAGTCTTTACCTTCACCCCCCTGGGGTTTAGCATCTGGGCAAGTGGCTCTCATTCCTGGCCAGCCTCTGATCTTTCTTCCTGGAATCCTCCACTGCCACATCTGTCAGTTTGAGGTTACTGACCCCATCTGGCTTCTCTTCTAGGCCACTGGCCCACTCCCAAGGACAACCAGAACTCCTGCATTAATGATCTAGGGTCACATTGCTTCCCCGTCTATCCTGACTTAATAGGGGGAAAAATCCATTTCCCTTTTAGTTCTCCAAAAGAGGTCAGAATTTCTCAAAAAAGAATTTCCACTGAGAAATAAGAATAAAATAGAGATCAGAAGGTTAACCAAGTAAATAGTTTAAAGACACCCCTAGTTTCATACAATATTTAATTTTGAGCATAGGTTGTATTAAATGGTCCAAGATAGAATACAGGGAACCAAACATGGTTGACTATCCCATCCATCATTTTTGTCTTTTAGGGAAATCCCTTGGTGGGGACATCTTTTTGAATTATTGAGTGTTTCCTGGTCCCACCTTACAAGGATGGGACCAAAATATAGGACCATAATCTCACAGGATGCCCAACTCAATGAAGACTAAGGACATGACAACAGTGATCACAGATAAATCACTTGAAACTCATGCTAAGTGTGTAAGGGAGTAGGTGACCCAATGAACATTCACTTGAATTTTCTCAGAACATATTCCTTAAAACTTTGGCATATCCCTGATTTTCCAATACTTAAAGCCCTAGAACTATAGCTTCCAAACTGGAAGACTAGAAAATAAAATTATATGCAAACAGGCAACTTTCAGTTGGCATTGGAAACTTATGCTTGCCACAACAATCCACACAAGGCAGGGTAAACAGCCTAGTCATTACTGAGTATATTCCTTTCTACATTTTTGGAAGGACACAGGGTAGTTTAGAGCTTTTTGCACATAAAATCTTAAGACCTGAGATCACCAAAGTATTCAAAGAAGACAAGTGGAAATACAGAAACAAGGTTAATATGGTGGACAGTTGTCTCTGATAAGCTTGCTAATGATCACATAATTTTCCATGAAAGAAAAGTCTTTAATTATTGTCTTCTATCTATATTCAATGTGGGTTTTCTCTTACTTTCAAACAAAAATTTAGTCATCAATTAGACGTACTGATACTGAGACCTTGAGAAAGTTGTTCAATGACTGAAGAATTTCTTCATCTATAAAATGGGGGATGACTCAGCATATGTTGTTAATGAGCATTAAGTAGAAAATACAGGATATTGCATACAACCGTCCTGAGATAATTTGGAAGTGGATTCATTCCCAGAGTCTCCAGATACAGACCCAGTGCAGCTGACATGTTGACTCTAGCGTTGTGAGGTGCTCAGCTGAGAAACCAGTCAAGCCCACCCAGACTTCTGAACTCACAGAACTATGAAATAAAATGAATCTATTTTGAGGCATTCAAGCTTGTGGTAATTTGTTAGGCAGCAATTTAAGAATAATGCCCATCCCTTCCTTCCTTCCTTTTGCATTAATAAACATTTATTCTTGGCACAGCATGTTTTGGGTACTTCTTCAGACACCCTATAAAAATCGTGGCATTTAATTCACAGAACATTGCTAAGAAGTAAGTTTTAACATTCTCATGTTCACAAACGTGACCACAGAACTCCAGAATTTTGGAAACTGGTCTCTAGCGCAAATCCTTCTGCAACTCTGTATCATCTCCATTTCCCTCTCTTCCATACTGGATTTGGATTTTCCTCTACCCACACGGTTGAGTAGCATAGAAGAATCTGGGGGACAGGGAGATGGGAGAAACATTACTTCTGAGGTTACCATGAAGACAGCACCAAGTAGAAACCAACATCATGAGATGGGAGAAGCCCTTGGAGACTTGGGAGAACTTTGATTACTGTCCAGCTTGCTTTCCCCATCTACCTCTCAATTCCCCAGAACTGTGTTTGACACAGTCAGCTAAATTCCCTGTTCTGCTTTGGAGCTCACAACAAGGGATTATGATAATAGCAATAACAACTAATAATTAATAAATATTTATCCTGCTTTAAGTATTAATTAACCTTCAAACTTACCCTCTGCCTTGCCCAGGTGAATGGTATATCAAATCATATTAGAACCTGAGACAGAAGGAAACATGTGTGCCCTGGATTTAATGGAAGAAAACACATCAACAATACTCTCAAAATTTGCTTTATTACTTATCTCATTTTCAATTGAGACAGGGTCATGTTGGAATTTCTCTTCACCAAGTGACAGTCTTAAGCAATTTTTAATTAAGCTGAAGTAAAATGATCATGAATTATATTTTGGTATAAATAAAATACTTAAATCAAAAATAACATCAGTTTTTATACACTTATATTTCAATTTTCAATATTTTCCCAACTATAATCTTTTGCCAAAAAACCATATATAAAACACTACTAAAATACAGAAAAATGTACATATAGAGGAACATATTTTTCCTTTTGCTTCAGGTCCAATATGGCTCCACAGAGTAAGGTCTTTATTTAAAATTCTCATATTTTGCTCATCACGGATTTTCTGAATTAGTTTTGATTTTTGGAAAACATATTGCATCAAATTATTACTTAACTTGATTACTGAGTTTCGTGACACACTTTTAAATTGTACACCCTAAGTGAATGCCTCACTCACTTGCTTTGCCCTAGCCCTGGCTCTTGCTTGGGACAAGCACCCAGCTTCTAGAGAAATGTCTCTAGACTTTTCTGTACATTGAAGAAAATCCTGATATTGACTGCCTCATTCTCTAGACAGGAGCTGGCAGATTTTAATATTTCAGAAGTCTCAAATTATCTTACTGTCTTTGTAACTGAAAAACACAAGTCTTTGCAAAGCTTTGGTTTGAAAAAAAGAATCTTGCAAAGACCAGAATTGCACTAGTGGGAACTGTAAACTTTAGTCCGAGATACACTCATCGTAACAGAAGACTGCTGAGGGCCAGTTTACATGCAGAAAAAAGGAGCCTCTTGGGAAAGAGAGAAGGCAGGTGTGCAATTTTCCACAATGAAGAAGTGTTAATTATTTGACTAACAGTGTCTTTTTTGTTTTGATAATAATAGAAAAAAGGAAAAATGCAAATATATTCTGGGTCATAGACATCACTATTCTAAAACTAGATACTGCTAGACACTTTTATTTCCCTATTCTTTCATTTGTTTTTATAAAAAAATAACAAAAGACGAGAGGTGGTCTTACTGCATCAGTGAAGTGTTCATGCCTAGTGAGGGTCAATCAATGTCCCCAATCCATTTATGTGAACAAAGCTTTTGTAATAGTTCAAACAGGCAAACAAGATGAGAGAGTGGGGTGCATAGAGTGCTTTGTAGTGTCAGCTTCCCTGACAGATAGGGTACTGCAGAAACACAGCAATCAGTGTCAAGTTCAGATTTCAAAGAGGAATTTCATTTTAGGAACACAATACAAGATGCCACATGAAATTAATATTTTAATTCAAATGTAATGGGTGTTGTTTTGTTTCTATTCAAGTTGTGAATGTGTTTTGTATCATAGTGGTATATGAACCATGAGGATAAACAGTTAACACAGAACTTTACCTTTGTATACATTGAAGTAATACCATGATGGAAGTTATATCAATGCTGAGCATACATGTAATTTTTTCCTTCAGAAAGGGTCACTGTGTTACCGAAGCTTAAAATCCTGGGACTCTAAATAGCTATATAGAGAATATTTGGGAAAGAGATAGCAGGTGGTACTTCACTCAAACAAGCTAATATCTTGTGGCACACTGTCTCAGCTGGGAGGGAGTAGAGATTTGGGAGCCTGAGCCTTCCAGACACCTTCAATCATAACTACAGCCTTTGCTTAATGATGAAACGGGTCTGAGCAGCTCTGTAGTTTGTTCATAAAGTGTTAGAGCAAAGTTAGAAGAGCTCTTGCTTCCTCCTCACACAAAACAGCCTAATGAGATTGTTAGCAGCATTGTGAGAATCTGTTCTCATTGCTACATTTAGCAAGAAGATGTGCGGGTGGGCATGCCCACGTGTGGACAAGGGGCAGAATTGTCATTGGAGCTACACTTTCAAATTCTGGGAGCTGTGAATTTGGCTGGGCAGGGTCTGGGCTTCCCGCCAGCTGCTAAGCTGTCCAGGTAGATGACAAACTAATTAGGAGAATTGCAAACCAATTAGTACTTGGACTGGATTGGCTGATGTGTCTTAGAGACTTCCTTATTGAGCCTTTTGTGATAAGATCTGACCCGGTTCCTCCCTTCTATCACCTAGATGGGCCATCCAATTTGACCTGGAAAGGGCGGTGCTCTAGCCATAGGGACATTGTTAATGTTCCAAGAGTAGTTTTCAATCCTTAGATGTTAGCCTTCCTTGAGAAGGTAAAAATTCTCCCCTGAGAGATGACCGTTATGCTGTGGGGCAGGTGGATAAGGCCCTCCCCTCCATAGTGAAGAGAAGCAAAACAAAGCAAACTTGCCTAGAAATCTGTAAGGTAAATAGCTTCTTGGCCAACACATTGATCCATAGGAATTATTGCCACTTAGACCTTGAGATCATGACCTAAGCCGAAGATAGATGCTTAACCAACTGAGACACCCAGGCAGCCTTATTTTCCTTTCTTTCTGAAGCATTCTTGTCCTCAACTCCTACAGATTGCAGGCACCTAACCTTGCTTCTCTCCTCCCTGGTAAACCCCACCTCTTGCTTTCACTGGTGTAGGGCCCCTATACCAATCCTGGCCTGTTGACTTCTGCTGGCCCTGTGGCTGAGGAGGATTAGGAAGGGCTGGAGCCCAGAGAGGAGGAGAGGGACTCCCCAGTGGAACATCTTCTGCTTCATTAATTGCTCTTTTGTATTTGAGGATGATTTTTTTGCATTTGTAAAAATTGTTTATCTCTCAATGGTAACAACAAATAGTCAGGAAACCACACATTTCTCATTTCTTTGTAATAAGGTAACAGATATGTTATTTTCTTATCACAACTTCTGAGTGGCAATAACAATTGGAGAAAAGGAACAAGGGACTGTGTCCTAGAATCCTTACCACTAATATCTTTTATAGGAACGTGTGATTAATTGGAACCATCTCTGAGTGTCTGATTCTAGAGATTCCCTGTGTGTACATTGTGTGCATGAGTGTATGTGCATGTGTGTGAGTGTGTGTGTATGTGTGTGAGACACAGGACCCTAGCCTTACTTCTAGCATGTCAGCCATTCCATCCTAACTAGCGTCTGACTTCTCCCTTACATAGGATAGCAAAGGCCTCCTCTTTGAGAAGATGATGTGTTGTTAGTTCATGGTTTGTGGGCAGTTTGGCCTCCCTTACTCTAGAAGAAAAAGAAACACAACTCATGTGTATAATTCAAGTGGTGGTCCTTACACACCTTTTTATCAGTAGCCTCTGCTCTTCTTTTCTTGGCACCTTGGCACTGTGCTTCCAAGAAAGCCTGGAGAGTTTACCATGTTTGGGTCAGGACTTTGAATTAGGGGACTAGGAGCTTCTTGGGACATCATAGCCATAGTTTATATTATTTTTCAGATCCAATCAGTTTACTGTGGAGCACTGTATTGAGAAAAGTCCTGAAGTGTGTCCCAGATCATTCATAGAGCATGCTGGAATCTATCCACCATAAAGGACATGGAGGTAGGAACAAGCATAGTGACATTTGTAATCTTTGCCTTAAAGACAAGAGGTCAATATGCAAAAAATTGATTCATCAGTTAGATTGCATTATTATTTCTTATTCTCTGCATCTACACACAGGTTCTGGCCTTATGAGAGTTGGAGTGCATTTCCCTGACCCTTGGCTTTGGACTTGAACATGTGATTTGTTTTCACCAGCGGTATGTGGGTGGACGTGGTAGTGGTCAGATTCAGAGGCCAGCACTTAGGAGCCTCATCTATTTCAACCCACCCTGTTAATTACTTCTCTGCCACCACTAGGAGTGAAACTTGCCCTGGTAAGTCCCCTGGTCCCAGGAAGTGGTTGAGAGATGGAACAGAGCTGCTGTAGATCAGGGCCGCTAGCCAAGCCTAACCTGGATCAGCTGAACTCCAGCCACTCTGCAGACCTGTGAGTCTAGGCATGATTTGCCACACAGCAGTAGTTAACAACACATTCCATGAACAAGAATCACATGGAATGAGAGTTATTAAATGAAAGCATGATTCTGAGGGAGTAGAGTGTCATTTTCTCAGTCTAGCACCAGGTGACTTATGTCTGAGTCCCATGGAAAAGGGATGGGAAACAAACACTGCCAATACAATGGCAAGAGGTGTTTCATTAATAAATCTTACTAAAGACTGAAGACCTGCTAATGTCAGGTTTTTTAGCCCATGTTGCTGAACGTAATACTTATGGGTCTGGGTGTAAGGATGTGTGTGGTGGTTTTGAAATATGTCTGTAAGTTCTTCACACTCGGACCACCAAAAGGTGGAGTCTAATTCCCTTCCTCTTGATTATGAGCCAGTCTTTGAGGATACAAGTGACTTGCTTCTGATAAGTATTATTATTGCAATGACACTGTGTGGCTTCTGAGTCTAGGTCATAAAAGATTAGTTTTCAATCTCTTTCTCTCTTTCAATTTCTTGTGCATGTATTCCTGCCCTTGGAGCCCAGTCACCATGCTATGAGGAAGCCAAGCAGCTCCATGTAAAGACCCATTAAGGTGTAGCAAGCCCCAGTTCCTACTGAGGTTCCATCTAACTATCAGCATTGTCAGAGATAGGTGTGAAGAGGCTTCCAGATGATTCTAGGTCCCTGTCTTGGATGTGGAGTGGAACTGAGAAGACCTGTCCACTGATTCCTGCTCCAACTGCAGACTCATGAGTGACCCTGTTAAATGGTCACCAGATACGCAAAATGGCAGTTGTGAGGCTAACTAGCATATCTGACCCTAGGTGAGCCCAACAATATAAACATTTCCCAGAACTTGGAGCTGGAAAGCACTCAACCGGCCCTGACCCATTACAAAGGAATAATAAATCACCCCACTGTGCTATCGTGCATATCCAGCTACTCCCGCTTCTGTAAAATAAGCTTACTGCTCTTGCTTTGCTATTGAATGGAGACGTGTCCACCAGGATATGTTCTGTTCCTTTGGAGACATACCCACCAGGGTTTGTTTTGTTTCTTTGGAAACATGGTCACCAGGGCAGGTCTCGTCTCTTTAAAAACCCGAGTACCCTAGGGTTGGGGACCTCGCAGAGTCCAGACTCTAGCGAGTGGTCACTGGCCAGTTATAATCAACCTCTCATTGTTTAACCCTTAATGGTGTTGGGGGTGATTCACTGAGCGTGCCCTATAACAACCTAAACGTTGCTTTTGCTTAAATAACTTGGTTTGTGAGGTGATTTTTTTAAGGCACAGATAACCAGAATGAAGAATTTTCTTTTCAAGGGACATACTGGCACGGGGAGACACATGTTGTATAGACCAGCAAGCTCTAGGGCCAGGCTAAAAAGAAATCACTCTCCAAGGGCTGGTGGCAGAGGCAGTTCTGGAAGCTTCCGCATGGGCAGGAGATGCACCCTCCCCCATTGCAAGGAATTGAAAGCAACACAAGCCACAGCATTAAGGACAGAAAGCAGAAAGGAAGAGCTGAAAGAATGCTATGGAATGACAGAGGAGCCCATGTATGCAAGAATCCAAAGACAATGGCGACACCCTGAAGAGTTGAGGAAACAGGTAACCAGGGCTTGTACTCCCACACTGGCAGCTGAGGCCCACGGGGGTCCGTGTGTGTGACCCGCTGTGGCCTGGAAAGCCGAGCTTGCACATTTCTTACAGCACTCCGGCTTCCCGAAGCCCTCCCATCCATCATCTGTTTCAGTGCTCACATTAACACCTGTGAGGTAGGTATTATTATTCCCAGGTCTCACAGCCCATAAATAGCAGCTCTGCCAGGAAATCAGGTCCTGGTTTGTTCCCTGTACCACAGCTGCCCTGGCAAATTAAATCTTATTTTTAATGTAAGTCTATAGAGCTCTTCTGAAATTAACCCCGGGGTAAATTCTCTATCTCACCCCAAACCCCTACTGATTTTTCTATTCTGTGAATGCAGAATTCTGCCTAGTAAAATCTTATTAATTCCATCTTCATGAATGTTGAATGTGAGGCAGGACCGGATAGAAGTTCTCATTGAAATAGGAAGCCTTTTGCACTGTTGATGGGAATGCAAACTGGTGCAGCCACTGAGGAAAACGGATGGAGTTTTCTTAAAAAGTTAAAAATAGAACTACCCTACGATTCAGCAGTTACATTACTGGGTATAGGCCCAAAGAAATACAAAAACACTAATTCAAGGGGATACATGCACCCCCGAGGTTTATAGCAGCATTATTTACAATAGCCAAGGTACGGAAACAGGCCAAGTGTCCATCAACTGATGAATGGATAAAGAAGCTATATGGAATATTACTCAGTCACAAAGAAAGAAAGGGATCTTGCCATTTGAAACAACATGGATAGAGCTTGAGGGTGTTTTGCTAAGTGAAATAAGTTAGTCTGAGAAAGGCAAATACCGAATGACTTCACACATATATGTAACTTAAGAAACAAAACAAATGAGCAAAGGAACAAAATAGAGAAAGAGACAAACTGAGAAACGGACTCTTAACTATAGAGAACAAACTGGTGGTTCCCAGAGGGGAGGTGGATGGGAAGATGGGTGAAATAGGTGATGGGGATTAAAGAGGACAATTACCGTGATGAGCCCTGGGTGATGTATGGAATGACTGAACGACTACACTGTACACTTAAAACTAACAGAACACTCTGTTAACTACACTGGAATTTAAATAAAAAATGTAACAATAAAAAAAGAAGGTCTCTCTTTGATAACATGGACACATTCAGTTTGGCTCATTGACCCAAAGGTTTTGTGTTAAGGCCTTTCTTTAAAACAATCTCAAGGGTAGGTGCTTAATGAAGATCATGGCCATATAAACCTAAGACTTGGAGGTTGATGGGCCTTGGTGTCACAGGTGTGGCTTCTGTATCTCCTTGAGGAGCAGGACTGCCCACAGGGGCGTAAGGTTGTTTCAGCTCGATCCCTTGACTCTCATGCACTGTGTGCAGGGCCAGGACTTGAGAACTGACTTGCACTCACTAGCCTCACCCGCCTTTGATTCTTGCTTCAGAGGCACATCAGCATTGTAGCTGATTCAGATTCTCCTTTTGATGTTTAGAAGGCCTCACGCTGTTCTTCAATGTCATTGACAGCAGACATAGAGCCTCAGTATCTGCTAGGTAGCATGGGACAACCAAAACAACTGACCTCAGTTTGGCCTCCCTCAGAGAGCTTACCTATGACTAGGATCAGTTACTGAATGACCACTCTTCCACTGACAAGGGTGGTGTCTCTGCAGAACTTGAACTCCTGGCTGGTAAAGAGCATCCCCACTCCAGACATTGCAATCCTTCCTCCTTAGCTCAAGTGTAATCATTTGGAATTGAGGATGCATAGTGCTGGGGAGGGTAGAGGGAAATGCACCCCTCCGAAACTATTTGGAATGTGAATCCGAGGACAGAAATTCAACTGTCTATCAATTTTTTAAATGCACATAGACATTGCTGCTGTGATTAGATTTTCAGGAATTCATCCTAAATCCGGGTGTCACAAAACATCGGAGGAGGCCTCCTGTAGCTTTACTTACAATGACAAAGTATCAAAAAGAACCTAAATACCTATCACTGGAAACTGACTAAATAATGTTTCATCCACATGTAGAAAAGTGCCCAGTCTTTATAGAGAATGAGTTAAACGTTCACAAACTACATATTTTCAAGTATAAAAACAAACAAAAGAACACACAAATGAAAACAGCAATGACATGATCCAGAGGAGTGTATACAATAAAACACAAAGGGGGCACTCACATACATGTCAGTCTTATGGAGAAAATTCCACAAAGATGAAACAAACAATTACAGCAGGCACATCTGGCATTCTGGTATAGGGAAGAAAATTTACTTTCATGGTGCCCTTTCTGCCATTTGAAGTTTTTGTTTTATTTGATTTCTTTCTTTCTTTTTCTTTTTTCTTTCCTTTTTACCATGTGCATGTATTAATTTTTTAAATTAAAATAAATCAAGAGCTAAAAGCAACATTGACACAGAAAAGTAGTTCAGGAAGGACTGTGAATATGTAAAGTATGAAAGCAGAGATTTTCCAAAACTGGATCACTGAAAGGTCATGGAAGTCCCACACTTTGGAAAGTCAAAGGCATCCCAGTCCAGCGAATATTCCTTTAAAGAACTAGGTGGGTTTGATTGGAAGACTTGAGACCTGGGGAATTTTCCTGCAGAGTTGTCCTTTAGACCCTGCAGAGCACGTGGTCTTTGGGCTGACTATATTCAGTGTTTTGTCAATTCACCTCTTCTCCCATTATAAAGTGATACTTCACGAAACTATTGCTAAATTAAATTCGAGCCACTTTGGATCAGCTGGTGGAAGCCAATTCCAAACTGATATAACATGCCCAATAGGTCTTGTGGCAGCAAGTTTCCATCTCCTACAAAAGAATGCCATCTTTGTTTTTATGTACGTTTTAAAAATAATTTTATTTTGATTTTTCAGTGTTGCAAGATTCATTGTGTATGCACCACACCCAGTGCTCCATGCACCACGTGTCCTCCTTACTACCCACCACCAGGCTCACCCATTCCCCTACCCCCCTCCCTTTCAAAACCCTCAGTTACTTTTTAAACGAGACTATTATTGGAATTCTGTGGCCCAAAATTTCTGTAGGAGGAGATTTAGGTGTAGTCCAGAGAAAGGGCACAGCTCTCAAGATCCTTATATCCTCCCCTTCATGACTCCTCTTTCTCCCTGAACCCCCAGCCTACTCACCTCGCTTTGTTGGAAGAGCTCAACATTTTATTTATCTTGGGATTCAGGGTAAAATTTTATTTGAAAGATTGAATTCTGCTACTAAAACACATTTGGAAAATAGTTTTTTATTGCAGTTTGCAAGTAATATTATTTCAAAATAAATAGAAAACAGACAAATTCAATGGGTAAGGCTAGTGCTGAGAAATGAGACTTTCCTAAATGTGAAATAACAAATATAAAGATGACAACTATACTTGCAAAGGGGTGACAAGTTCAAAAGGAGGAGTAGGGTTGAGCCCATCACTTGGGCAATCATTCACCCTTTCTGTGCTCGTTCCCAAATATACAACACAGAAATTATTATGGTGATAGTGCTAACTCATAGCTTTGCTGTGGAATTACATCATTCCCAGTAAGTGTCATATAAACAATAACTTCTGTCATTACTCTTCCTCAGATGCTCCTCTACTCTGTGTTCAGATGCAAACGTGTGTGAATACTGGAAGCATAATAAAATTACTCAGCATTTTAGAATATGCTTTGGCTTTGGGGGAACTGAATCACCCGTATGATCTGGAGGTTCATTAATCAACTTCTAAACATTTGGAATCCAGACACAGTTTCAGAAGAAGCTAACAAGGCAGCTGAAGTCCAAGTATCTCAGCCATCTATTAGACACAATTGACATACGATGAAGCCCTCAAATCCACTGCACAAGCCAGTGGACTTTTACATCAGCAGACACCTGTGAAACCACCACTCCCGTTACAGTAGAGGACATTTCTAGGAGACCGCAGGACTCCCAACCGCTCCTTCCCATATAGGGAACTCTCTGACCTCTGGTTCTATAATCAGTTTTCCTGTTCTTAAACTTCATCCAAATGCACTGATTTAGTGTGCTGTCTCTGAGTCAGGCCTTTTCCCTCAGCGCATCTGGGAGGCTCATCCGTGTTTGTGTGTGTGTGTGCCAGAGGTCCATGCGATGGATATACCACAATAGCTTCATCTCTTTTGTTGGTGGACCTTGGGATCGTTAACGAGTCCCAGATCCTGGGATCAAGCTCCAGTTTGGAGCTATGTGAATGAAGCTTCTTTTTGAGCATTCTTTCAGTGAACATCACACACCTCTTTCTTGTATGTATTAATAGGAGTGGAACTGTGGGGTCATAGGAAAGGCGTAGCACATACAGCTGAGTCTCACCATGATTGTCCCAGATTGGAGGCCAGGCTTCCGGCAACGTTGTGGCTGAATGGCTTGTGCTGTGGGTAAATTCACTGAGTGAGGAATTCTTAAGCACCCAGGGGAGCCCTGCACCAGCACAGGGAGGTGTCCAAGAATAGACGCCTGGGCTAGGAGACCCTCAGACCCTGGGCTTCATGGCTATAGCTGCTTTGGAGGAAGGTTTCTGGCAGAACCCTACCCTCAGGGATGCCTCGGGCCCTGTGGGTGCATCTCTTCCTCCCAGCAAGGTCAAGTCCCACATTTCTGAGCCACACAGACAGAATCATTTGTGAATTTATGACAGAGATAATATTCTTTAAATGGAATCTTCCCTGGTTATTGGAGCAAACTTAGCTACTAGAAACTGCTTCTCCCCATTAGCTCTTTGGTGATAGAGGCAAGAGTTTCTTGCTCTGCTTAACCCTCTATGGCCCTGTACCTTGCTATAGAAGGGATTGGAACAACCCATGGTGAGTTAAATAGAAGTGAATGCGCCTCCTTTGACATGTCTCAATACTGCCCGTCACCCACGCAGCACCAAGCTTCATCATCGTCCTGTTCTCTCCTCCTCCCTAACCCCCGTGTCTTTTCCTTCATCCACTTGCCCCATCTCATCTGGGACTAGACACACAATATAGAATAACAGTGGTTAGAGCACAAATTCAGGAACCAAAATGCCCACATTCCCAACCGTGTTCTGCTCCCAAATAACCATGGATCTTCACCACGTGCCTGCAGTGTGTCTCAGTTTCCTTGCCTGAGTAAATAAGTCAATATGTGTAGAAGTATGTAGGACCACACTGGGTCAAACTCTACAAAAGGGTGAGCCGTTAGGGGGGGATGGGAGGAACAGGGTGAGAGACAGCCCTTGTTTTTCCAGGATTCCTCATGTAGAGAGGGCTCAGACTCTGGAACTACTACTCCTTTATCATTCCCAAGACAGTCTCAATATTTAGGGCTAATGAGCCCTCATGTTTGATGGCATTAATGTGTGCAAATACCTCATATTCAGAGTACATTTGGATCCCTATGAAAACCCTGGGACAAGGGGAAGGACTGTTGTCCCCATTTAGCAGAAAAAAAAAAAAGAAGTTAATGTGCTCAGGCTTTCTCTCATCTGTCCCTGTGAACAGCCACCCACCCACTTACCCATCCATTAAAAGTGTCTGTGCATTGTATTGACCTGTATCCCTGTGGGCTTCATTCTGTGTTCCTGCAGAGTGGATTAGAACCCCGGACAGCGCTGGTCCCCCCAGACCCATCCTCTCATCCTAGGCTTTCATTCCACCCCTCATCGCTCCACCTCTGTTCCTATCTTTTCCTCCTCCAAACTTCTCCCAGCAGACTTTCAGTTGCACTGCAGTTAAGTTAAATGACTCACTCACGTAAATGAAATTTTCGTTTTTTTGTGTTCTGTTAAATATTTAAAAGAAGAAAAGAGAGACAAAAGAAGGAATGAATGAGAGAAAATATGGGTACACAAAATAATGAGAAAAAAGGTCCATAAGTCTACCACCCAGAGATAACTACTAAAAAGCCTATAAATACCCTGGTATTTGCATATCTTGGCCCCAGCATTTTTTTATCTTGAGAATATGTGAGATATATTTACAAGTTTAAATTTATAAGTATAAAATATTAAATATATATTTACATTTTAACAAAAATGGTATTGTAATGTAGATAATATATTAAAACATACTCAGATGCTTTAAAACTATACAATATCTGTCTTTCCATACCATAAATATTTATCAAGCACAATAATATTAATTGACTGAATAGTGTTATACCATATAGGTATCCCTGACTTAATTTTACCTGGTACTGAACATTAAATTATTTCCTCTTATAGAAACGTTTTCTGGGGCACCTGGCTGGCTCAGAGTCAGAAGAGCCTGTGACTCTTGATCATGGGGTTATGAATTTGAACCCATATTGAGTGTAGAGATTATTTAAATAAACAACAACAACAAAAGAAATGTTGAGATAAACATCCTTGTATGTACATTTCTGATTATGTATGCCAGCATTAGTAAGTATCATGTAAAACAATCAAAATAAAAATAACAAAAATTCTTTGTCATTCTGATAGAAAACTTATAAGCTACTTTAGTTTGCATTCATTTTATTAACAATACAGTTAAAAATATGTTCACAATCTTATTGTTTTTATTTCTCAGGGTTTTACTCGACCATTTCTTTAGAACTTAAAAAAACTGATGTATAAGGTCTCTTTTAATACTGAAGATATCAGATATCTGCTTCCACATATGTGGCTAATATTTTCTCCATTTTTTTAAATTTTAGATGTTTAGTTGTTTAGTTGTGAGGAGAGTTGTTAATTTTAAGATCTCTGCAAAGTAGGTATCAAGGGAACATATCTCAACACAATAAAGGCCTTATATGAAAAACCCATAACCAATATCATACTCAATGGTGAAAAACTGAAAGACTTTCTCCTAAGGTCAGGAAGACAAGGATGTCCACTCTCACCACTTTTATTCCACATGGTAGTAGAAGTGCTAGCCACAGCAATCAGACAACATAAAAAAATAAGACATCCAAATTGGTAAGGAAGAGGCAAAACTCTATTTGCAGATGACATGATACTGTATATAGAAAACTCTAAAGACATCATCAAAAAACAACTAGAACTGGTAAATGAATTTAGTAAAGCTGCAGGATACAAAATCAATGTACAGATATATGTTGCATTCTTTTTTTTTAAGATGTTTTATTTTTGACAGAGAGAAACACAGTCAGAGAGGGAACACAAGCAGTGGGAGTGAGAGAGGGAGAAGCAGGCTTCCCACCGAGCAGGGAGCCCAATGTGGGACTCGGTCCCGGGTCTCCCGGATCATGACCTGAGCCGAAGGAAGTCGCTTAACCAACTGAGCCACCCAAACGCCCCCTGTTGCATTCTTATACACTAATAATGAAGTAGCAGAAAGTGAAATGAAGAAAACAAATACCATTTACATCTGCACCAAAAACAATGAAATCTCCTGGAATAAACTTAACCAAAGAGGTGAAAGACCTCTACTCTGGAAACTATAAAACATGGGAGAAAGAATTTCAAGACAACACAAAGAAATGGAAAGACATTCCATGTTCATGGGTTGGAAAAACAAATATCGTTAACATGTCTATATTGTCCAAAGCCACCTACATATGTAATGCAATCTCTATCAAAATACCAGCAACATTTTTCATAGACCTAGAACAAATAATTCTAAAATTATTTGGAACCCCAAATCCCTTAAACAGCCAAAGAATTCTTGAAAAAGAAAACAAAACTGCAAGTATCACAATTCCAGATTTTAAGTTATATTACAAAGTGATAAAAATTAAAACAGTATGGTAGTGGTATAAAAACAGACACGTAGATCAATGGAATAGAACAGAAAATCCAGAAGTAAACCCATAATTGTATGATCAATAATTAATTCTTTAACAAAGGAAGTAAGAATATACAATGGAAAAAAGACAGTTTCTTCTACAAATGCTGTTGGGAAAACTGGACAGCCACATGCAAAAAAATGAAACTGGATCACTTTCTTTCACTATACACAAAAATAAACTCAAAATGGATTAAAGACCTAAATGGGAGGCTTGAGACCATAAAAATCCTTGAAGAGAGCACAGGCAGTAATCTCTCTGACATTGGCCATTGCAATATTTTTTAGATGTGTCTCTTGAGGCAAAGGAAATAAAAGCAAAAATAAAGCACTGGGACTACATCAAAATAAAAAAAAAATTCTGCAGAGTAAAGGAAAGAACCAACAAAACTAAAAGGCAACCTACTAAATGGGGGAAGGTCTTTGCAAATGAAATATCTGATAAATGGTTTGTATCCAGAATATATAAAGAACTGAAACAACTTAACACCCCAAATGCAAATAATCTGATTATGAAATTGGCCAAAGGAGCGCCTAGGTGGCTCAGTTGGTTAAGCAACTGTCTTCAGCTCAGGTCATGATCCTGGAGACCCTGGATCGAGCCCCACATCGGGCTCCCTGATCGGCAGGAAGCCTGCTTCTCCCTCTCTCACTCCCCCTGCTTGTGTTCCCTCTCTTGCTGTGTTTCTCTCGGTCAAATAAATAAATAAAATTTAAAAAAAAAAGAAATTGGCCAAAGACATAGACAGACATTTCTCTAAAGAAGACATGAAGATTGCTAACAGACACATAAAAAGATGCTCAACATCACTCATCATCAAAGAAATGCAAATCAAAACTATAATGCCATACCACCTCACAACTGTCAGAATAGTTAAAATCAGCAGCCCAAGAAACAACAAGTGTTGTCAAGGATGTGGAGAAAAAGGAACCCTTGTGCACTACTGGTGGGAATGCAAATTGGTGCAGCCACTGTGGAAAACAGTATGGAGGTTCCTCAAAGAGTTGAAAATAGAACTACCCTACGATCCAGCAATCACACCACTAGATATTTACCCAAAGAATACAAAAGTACTAGTTTAAACGGATACCTGCACCTTGATGTTTACTGCAGCATTATTTACAATTGCCAAATTAAAGAAGCAGCCCAAGTGTTTATTGACAGATAAATAAAGAAGATGTGGTAGATAGATAGATAGATAGATAGATAGATAGATAGATAGATAGACAGACAATGTGCTAGCATTCAGCCACAAAAAAGGAATGAAATCTTGTCATTTACAACAACATGGATGGAGCTAGAAAGTATAATGCTATGGGAAGTCAGTCAGTCAGAGAAAGACAAATACCATATGATCTCATTCATATGTGTAATTTAAGAATTAAAACAAATGAGCAAAGGAAGAAGAGAGAGAGAGAGAAACTGAGAAACAGACTTAACTATAGAGAACAAAATGATGGTTCCCAGAGGGGAAATTGGTGGGTGGATGGGTGAAATAGGTGATGGGGATGAAAGAGTACACTTATAATGATGAAAAAGAAGGATAAATAAATAAATAAATTACAGGAATAAAAATTACAGCATAGGGGAGATAGTAAATAATAATGTGATGATGTTGTATGGTGACTGATGGGAGGTAGCTACTTACTATGGTGAGCATTTTGTAATGTATATAATTGTTGAATCACTATGTTGCATATCTGAAACTAATATAATATTGCATGTCAGCCATACTTCAATTAAAAAAAGAAAAAAGAAAGAAAAAGGCCGAGTTCGAGTATTTATGCCTCAGTTTCAATTATTATGTTTTCCAGTTTTTGTGAAATACTAGTATCTTTCCTAGGTAAGAAGTATTTGTATGCTTTTCATTTTCTAAAAATTTAACTTTTTAAGTAATATACTATTTATATAATTTGATGGCAAAACTTAGGAAGCAAATATTTTCCTCCTAATGGTTTAGCCAGTTCTTTCTGATCTGTGGTTAAGATCCACTGAAAGCACCATCAGTTCCTTGAGCAGTGATACAACCAGCCAACAAGGCATGGCCCTCCTTGGGTCCTTCCCTCTTTCCTACCACTCTCATCCCTCCCTTCTGGGCTCTACCTTAAGAGAACTGTCCACCATTCTTAAGATGTGCCCTGCTTGTTCAAGACTTTATGCCATTATACATGTCTACAGTGCCTTCCCTACACTATCTACCCTCATGAGACAATTTCTGCCAGGAAAACCAGACATCTCTTTATGACCCAGAGAAAGTGCCCCCTTTTTGACATATTGTTTAAACAGATAATAATCTCCTCCTTGGGCTGTGAGTTCTCATTAGCTGTTGCTTCTCTGTATCCTCAGCTCTTTTGGTATATGACAGATGCTAGAATAAAGTACCTTCAGTGAACAAACTAATGATTGACCTCTAAACAAATCATCATGACTCTAAAGGCAGACTATCACAAGACATCCCTTGGTTCTCTTCCCAGTGCTAATTCCTGGCTTCTCCTCCAATAGTGTGCTGATTTCTAATTGGGAATTCACTGTTTTCCCTTCCTCCCACCATGCACTTGCACGGAGGTTGACTGTTAGGCCAGAGTCTCTCGTTGACTTAGGACAATGAGCCCATTCCATCTGGACCACAGTGATGACCTTAGGACCCAGTATGCAATCCAGGCAGAATCCTTAACCTGAGGGGACATTTTTGGAAGTTTTAAGTGGAGGACAGCCTACTTCTCCAGAGGATGAAACCAGAAACTCCCTGCGTGCTACCCCCAACACACCGGTTATGAATGAGAAAGGATATGAACCTCAGAAGCTGTTGGTGGTCCTCAACAGAGCCGAGAAGAGCTTTTCAGAAAATGTTGGCCACGGTTAACAAGTGAAGCCAAGAAATGCCTAGATAGAAACCAGTTCCTTACTATGATGTTTAAATCCTGGATCATACTGCACAAAGTGAATATACTTGAAATGTTTAGTTACATGAGCCATTGAACTCTGTTATCGTTTAAGCCAGTTTGAGTTGAGGTTTCTCTTAATTGTAACCATAAAAAGCAAGAGAAGGTAAATTAATGTTGCAATGACTAAAGGTAACATTCAGCAAACCCTGGAAACTAGCATTTCTAGACAGACTTGTAAATATCAAATCACTGTTAGCCAGGCTGTGGTGGGTGACTTTCATTAGTTGCTTCTATGGATTAAAAGTTTGTGCTTCCCCAAATACTCTTATATGGAAACTTAACCTCTAAGCTGATGGTAATCGGAGATGGGGCCTTTGGAGGTGATTAGGTCACAACGGTGGAGTCCTTGTAAATGGGATCAGTGCACGTCTAAGGAAAGGCCAAAGAGTTAGCTACTTCTCTTTCTGCCTCAGAGATAGAATGAGAAGTTGGTGCTTTGCAGTCTAGAAGACGATTTTCACCAGAACTTGACGTGCTGGCACCCTGATCTTGGACTTCCAGCCTCCAGAACTCTGATAAACACATTGATGTTTAAAAGTGACACAGTTGGGGTGCCTGGGTGGCTCAGTCCTTAAGCGTCTGCCTCCTCATGCTGGGTTTGAGCCCCGCATCGGGCTCCCTGCTGGGCTGGAAGCCTGCTTCTCCCTCTCTCACTCTTCCCACTTGTGTCCCCTCTCTAGCTGTGTTTCTCTCTGTCAAATAAATAAATCTTTTTTAAAAAATAAAAGTGACACAGTTGATGGTATTTTTTATAGCAGCCCAAACAGTCTAACTCCATGTGTGGCTTTGAAGTATATAAAGATCCTTGCCTAGTTCATGGTGCAGAGTATCCCTCAATAACCAATAATTTACACAAACCCCACCTTTTCCCAATGCTCTTTAGTCTTAACAATCAACGACTCATCTTAGGATAGTAAAATAACTACATGCAAACACGAGCTATTGTCTTCAGCATCAGAGGATCTATGAAGTCTAATGAGGTGTCAGAAGGACAAAGAAAGTTGAAATCATTTCCGAGCCAAATGCAAGAGTGAAACATTAAGTGATTCTTTTTGGAGAAATATGAATAATCATAGCCCTCGGAGGTAGGTTGAAGTTCAGAGGAGCTCTATCCATATACTACCAGCAGTGACCTACCAGACCCATATGGATAGATTATGGTGGAAAGTCAGGTATTGTACCTGGCCTGGTGGTCTTTATAGTCCAATGGGGAAACCAAAAGAAAATGTTTAATATAGTAATTTAACTTGTAATAAACTGTGTTAGGGATGCTTTGGGAGTGAGTGGTCATGGGAAGTTTCTTAGAATGGGTGGCTTGTCAGTTGAGATATTAAGTGAGAAAGGGCCAGCCAGGCAGTGTTGTTGAGGATCTGGGCCAATGTGTATAAAGCCTTCAACTATGAAATGGAAGAAAGAGAAGCACAAACACCATGGGCATCCAAAGAGGGCAAACGTGGCAGTTTATAACTTGTGAGAGCAGGGATGTGGTTATGGAGAGAGCGGTGTAGAGGATCAAAGGTGTGGGCCCCCAAGGATTGGGGGGAGTGGCAGGGACTGACTAAAGCCTTTAAACCTGGGCCAGCAGTGACCACAGAGAAGGCCGAGGCCACTGACTCTGGCATGCCCAGGCCTGGCTGGTGCTGACATCCCTTTACTATGTGGTCCCACAGGGCTGGGGCTTTTCATCAGAAGGAAGCATTATTGTAGCCAGACGCAGGGGAGGGAAGAGGACACATGCGCAGATAGTGAAAGGAAGGAGGCAAAGTAGGGAAAGTGGGAGGACAGGCCACATCTTGGTGCTAGGGACCCAGGCTAAGGGTGTACAGCTTTCAGGGGTAGGGAGTAATGGCTTAAACTATGGGCACTTGAATCTCTGGTCCCACTGCTGTTCCAGAAAGGGGAAGTGGCAGGATATTGGGGTAAGAGGCATTAAACTGGGGACATTTCTGGTTGTCAGGGCCCCACTTGCCTCCTCTAAGAGGCACAGACTGTGTTTAAGGGGTACTACCTCAGCCTGAGCATGATACTGCTCCCCAGTAAATGACCAGTATTTAGCACAAAGCTATTATGTTCCAGGAACTGCAGCAAACGCTGCCTCTATATGGAGTAATCATATTATGCACTGTGTAAACTGGGACTTTTGATAATACTAGGGCTTGGGAAACATTCTGAACCCACTGGAGTACTGAGACCACTGGCATTAACCGGGTAAACTGGGGTGAAGGATGGCCTTGCGTATACCTCCCTGCCCTTAGGAGGCTGGTTGTTGACTGATAAATTTGTAATGGGGGTTAAAATTTATACTCAGGAGTGGAGAGAGACCAACACAATGTTGCATCAAGACTATGTCAAACATATCTCCAACAGCACTGTGTCATCCATTCCCAGGGCCTGGTAGATGCTTCTCCTGTTCAAGGGACACACACACACACACACACACACACACACACACACACCCCTCCCCTGAGCATGTTTTCCCCTGTTTCCAAAAAGGGAATGTTGTGATCCATTTTCTCTATGAGCAGGCTGAGTGGAAAAGGCAAGGGGACACTTGTGGTCATTGGCCCAACACATAAGCTCCATTTTAGTTCTACCAGGGAATCACTCTGGATTTATTCACCACAAAGTGATACATGAGAGCAACTTAGTAATTTGAAGGCCTGGGGAAAGAACACATACTCTAAGATGTTCCCAGTGCTGGTGTGGAATTATTGAGCATTACTCATTTTAGCATTCACTGGATGGTGCTGCCCTGAGCTGGGGCTGGTGATTCTAGGAAAATCTGGAGATTAACCCAGAGGCTGAAACTCAGTTGCAGGAATTTGCATCCCAGTTGAGGCCTTAGCCAGTGTTCAGACCATGCCTGTTGGCTTCTCACTCTTCTAACAACCATATCACCAATTTCTACCTTATTTCCTATCTACAATACTTAGCATAGTTTATTTTTCAAGATAGAGCCACAGAATGGACTAAATGTGATAAGACAGCAATGTAGGAAGTACACAGAACACTGTGAGGGGCACAGACTTTTTTCATAGGGGCTGGTAGGTCATGTGAATAGGGCCTTGAAGGTAAGTATGAGTAGGGAGTTTAAGGAAGAGGGAAGGAAGGGTGCTGGTAAGATGGGAATAGTATGAACACAGGTATAGAGACTGGTGTGCTTGGCAGGTAGGAGAGTGTGTATATGTAAGTAACATCTGGGAACAGTGTGGGAGAAAGAAGCTGCCTCAATTTTTCTTTCTTATAAATCAGACTGGTGTCTTCCTTGGTCACAGACTGTGGTATCCAAGGCTTCAAGATGACTCTCAACTGCTTTTCTTATCCTGTGCAGTCACCTCTCCTGCGGAATAGGTCCCTATAGGTACTGACCTATGTAACCAAGAGGATGAGGTCAAAATTGAGGTGGCCCTTCCATAGTTAAGTCATAAAATAGTTTCTACTTAGCTCTTTCTTGGGTCATCAGCTATAGAAAGCCAATTGCCGTTACCATGAGGATATGCAAATAGACCTACAGAGAGGCCCATCTAGCAAGGAACTGAGGCTTCTCAACCAGTAGCACTAGTTTTAGGGCTACTAAAAACCAGCACTACCTTGCCAGGCAGGTACGTGAGATACAGTGGAAGTGGGTACTCCAGGCCAGTCAAGTCTTCAGACAATGGCAGATCTGGCCCATAGCCAAATTGCTGTTCTAGGAGGCAGGATAACCCAGCTAAGCTACTCCTGGATTCTGGACTCATGGAAACTGGGAGAGAGAATAAGTGTTTATTGTTTGACGATGCTGTTTGGGGATAATTTCTTATGCAGCATAGGTAGCTAATGCACAGACCACCAAAGTTGTCTCTACTTTAAACCCTACATCAGAACCTATGCTATATTGGAGCTTCCAAATCAAAAGATCTTCATCATGGACATCATCATGGACATCATTATTCCAATAAATAGAAGACCTCCCAAAGTAACGTATTAAAGGGCAGTGTGTCATTAGTCAACCTGATGTTAGATGTTTGTCAAGGTGGCTCTGTGTCTTTGCTTTCCCTGCACACAGACTATATTCTCCTCTATGCAGCCCACTTCCTTTGTAAGGCTGTACATTTCCACTTCCCTATAACTTTGGTTAGCATATGGTTTGTAGGAGCAATACTGGTTCTAGCCCTTCTATGACCTCATTGATACCCAGTCTTACAGCTCCTTTTGCAAGGCTTAGTTTATATTCTCAAGACTGAAGCTGACTGGCTCCACCTTAGTTAGGTATCTTCCCATAGGCTTTTCAGGTAGAACCAAAAACAGCAGAGTCACCCAGTGCAAAACATGGCTGCCTGGGCCCGTCCCTTAGGATGGAGTAGGAGAAGCATTTCCAAATTAGGAGTTGTGGATCTGGCAAGGATTTGAAATGTGTCTAGCAAATGCAGCCCCAACTAAGAGCTTCCCAGAAAGCCTGCTCAAGATCATGATCACACACTCTCTCCATTTTTATTAACTCACTGGGGTGTGAAATGTTCTCTTGGGAATGGGAAGAGACATGCAACGTCCTCTTCAGCATGACAAAAGCCTGTTGGCAACAAGGCATTAGGATTCATGACTCAAGTCCTATATTTCTACAAAGCAATTCCAAACTCTCAAAAGAAATTATACATCATATTATATCATCAGAATAAAATAAATATAAATCCCTGGATTAATATGAAGGCATAAACAACTGCTGACAGCCTATAAATTGTATTAAGAATATTTTGATAAGCTCACAGTTTTCCATACTTCTCTTAACCCCTGGATAATAGCTGCTTAGATTCAGTGCACATCGAGGGAAGTGGGAAATGTCTTGGTGGCAGCAGGGAGTAAGTAGGTTTGGACATAAAGAAAAGAAAAACAAAGCAGGAGAAATGGGTGGATGGATGATGACTTTAAGGGGAGAAAGCCAGAAGAAATTTATCTGGGAGCCCAGGGATCACCCTCTTTCCCCTTATGACCTGTCTCTAAGAGGGGGTGGCTGGTGGAACCCTTTATGACTTTTCTCATCATGTTTCTCCTCTAGCCCTTAGCAAAAGGGAGGAAATTCTGAATGGGTTAGTATTTATTCAAGAAACATTCACTGAGCATCCACAGGCTAAAGGGAATAGATGGGGTCATGATCTTGTACAACTTACAAACAAGTGTAGGAGATATTTGAACAAACAGTTGAAGTTCAGTGAAATCCCTGCTATAGTGTGATCATTGAAAAAATTAAATGTGTGCGCAGGGAGGTGGGGGAAACTCCCAACTCTGTTGTATTTTTTTTTAAAGATTTTATTTATTTGACAGAGAGAAACACAGCTAGAGAGGGGAGTGAAAGAGGGAGAAGCAGGCTTCCCATTGAGCAGGGAGCCCAATGTGGGGCTTGATCCTGGGATTCCAGGGACATGACCTGAGCCGAAGACAGATGCTTAATGACTGAGCCACTCAGGTGCCCCACAACTGTATTGTATTGACTCATGGAATGAGCATTGTTAAGGACATTGAATTGTATCCCCCTAAAATTTCTATGTTGATGTCTTAAACCTTAATACCTCAGAATGTGACCTATTTGGGAATAGGATCACTGACTGTATAACTAGTTAAGTGAGGTCATTCAGGTGGGCCAACGTGACTGATATGTTTATATACAGGGGGGCATTTGGACACAGTTACATATACGTAGGGAGAATGCCATGTGAAGCTGGAGACAGAAACTGGGTGATGCATCTGAAAGTCAAGGAATTCCAAAGATTGCCAGCAAACCCCTGGAAGCAAGGGGAGAGGGATGGGTCAGATTCTCCCTTAACCTGCAGGAGGAACCAGCCCTACCAAAAGACATTTTGACTTTGGATTTCCAGCCTCCTGAACTGTGAGAGAATGAATTTCCATGGTTAAGTCACCAAACTGTGTGATGTTGTCACACAGCCTTAACAAGTTACCTTAAGCATTTTAGATTAGAGATTAAGAGATTAGATTAAAGATTACAGGAAAGGAAGGTCCTCTAGGCTGAAGTGATGGAAGAGTGACTCAGTTACTTGAGGAAAACAAACTGGGGAATACTGCAAGGTGTTTCTGGAGTTTGTGCTCGAGAGTTATTAGGAAGTGTGACTATACAGGGCAATTGCAGAGAGATGCTTTCTGAGGTTGCAATGTCTAATTATAACTATTGGTGAAAGAGAGGGATCAGGACATTGGAATAGCATGAGACCATCCTGTGATATGCCCATAGTATGCTATTTGTTAAATAAATAGACAAGAATTCGCTACTTGAGCACAAATAAGCAAGATCCAAGACTCCTGGTATATCTAGTATTGGTCTCTACCTCTTGCATGAATGTTCCAGTGGCTTCCTTATCCCCAAATGAAGAAAGGGTCCTAAAGGCACCATGCGATAAATGATTTGTGGAATGAAAAGGTCAGTGCTAGTCTTTGTCTGTCCCCTCCATGTTTTCTACCTTTCAACCTAACCCATCCATCATGTGTAGTTTGGAACCATGGGTTGCCAAAGTTCACCTTAAACTCAGTTATATATTTTGGCATCTTGAGAAAAGTGTAGGATGTGTTGAGAAGCCAGGGGTGGTAACTAGAAGGTGAGGAAAGAATGACCAGCTCCTGAGACCATGACCTTGACTTGTCTGAATTCCGAACTGCTCTCTCTTAAACATACTTGATTTCTCCACAAATCACATTGTGGTGGGAGCCAGAGGGGGGCAGCCTTGTAGCAAAATGCCCAGAGGCTGTATTAACTTCTTTCTCTGGCAACTTGGAAGGCAGCTAATTTACACGCTACCTCCTATTAGTTTTGGGGAAAAAATATAGCTAACAATAAGGAAGAGAATGCCATCTATTTCTTCGACTTAAACATGCCTGCTTCAGTGGTGAATGGTTGATCTCCAAGCTTGCTGTTTTCAGGCTATAAAAGCTGTTTATTTCACTCTATAAAAGAACATTTGAACTTATATAGCTTTCTGAGTTTAAATGTTTGGGGGGGAAGAAAAACGCAAGGGGAATGAGCAAACTGAAGCTGAAACCTGATCTGTACAGGCTTCGGGGCTTGCATAGAAACTTCCTTCATTGAGAATTCCTCCTCTCTGTCCCCAGCGCACCCACAGCAGCCCCAGTGCATAGGAAATACACCCAGTAGAGTATGATTCCAGCATCAGCGGGCATTTCAGCAAAGCTTTCCGAGTCAATCATTTCTCATGCACTGGCGTGATCCACACTCACTAGGACTCCTTGGCTCTTAAAAAGGCACAGCTGCACAAAGGAGGTGACAGACATTGACAAATCTGTTTTGTTTTTCTCCTAAAAACAGTGAGTCGGTGTGAGGGCTCTAGGTAGAAATGAGCTTCTGGTGCATGCAGGGAGCTGCTGCTCTGGGAATGGGAGGCCCTAAGGTTCTGACAGATGACCTAAGTACCTGTGCTGTCTTCTCCTGAGGGGTCTTAGAGCCCCCTGGCGAACCCCCGGAACTCTGTCCTGGACATTCTGTCAGAAGGGTTGAAGCTGACCATGTTTGCCCATGTAGTTCTGGTTTATGTCTCTTGTCTTCTTAGCATAGTTTCAAGTGAAGGGGGTGTATTTGACCCCCATGACATACTACATTGCCCTGGTTTAGATCTTATATTATAAAACCAGTTTATTCCTAGATCTGTTTGTGATTTGGGGACCACATTGTGTGCCCAGTGTGGGGACACAGACACCTTTGAGAGAAGCTCTCTTGGTTTAGGTTCTTAG